>APFE030196696.1:96934-123642 GCA_000404065.3 Pinus taeda
GTATTGTAACATTTATTTAAGTGTTTATTAAAAGCATTTACTAAAGTGTTATAAACCTTAAACCCTAAACCTAAAACCCTAAAACATAAAATCCCAAACCCCAAAACCTAAGCATTTTATAACATCTTAAAAAGTGTTTTCTAACTTTTATTTAAGTGTTTATTAAAATAATGTACTAAAGTGTTATAGACCATAAACCATAAACCCTAAACCTTAAACCCTAAACCCCAAACCCTAAACCATAATCCCTAAGCATTTTATGATATTTTAAAAAGAATTTTGTAACTTTTATTTAAGTTTTTATTAAAATCATTTACCAAAGCCTTATAAAACCTAAACCCTAAATCCAAAACCATAAAACCCAAACCATAAATCCTAAACATTCAAAGTTTATAACATTTCAGAAAGTGTTGTGTAAGTTTTATTTAAGTGTTTATTAAAAGAATTTACTAAAGTGTTACAAACCCTAAATCCTAAGAATTTTATTACATTTTAACAAACGATTTGTAACCTTTTAAAACCCTAAACCTTAAACACAAAGAATTTTATAACATTTTAAACCCTAAACCATAGACCCTAAGTATTCTATAACATTTTAATAAGTGATTTGTAACATTTTTTTAAGTGTTTATCAAAATCAATTATTCAAGTGTTATAAAATTTAACCATAAACCCTAAACCCTAATTATTTTATAACATTTTAACAAGTGGTTTGTAACTTTTATTAAAAGAATTTGCTAAAGCGTTATAAACCTAAACCCTATCCCAACTAACCCTAAACCCAAACCCTAAACCCTAAGCAATTAATAACATTTTAAAAAGTGTTTTGTAACTTTTATTTGAGTGTTGATTAAAATAATTTACAAAAGTGTTATCAACCCTTAACCCTAAATCCTAACCACTAAATCCCAAACCCTAAACCGTAAACCCTAGACATTTTATAACAGCTTAAAAAGTGTATTGTAACATTTATTTAAGTGATTATTAAAATAATTTACTAAAGAGTTATAAACCTTAAACCCTAAACCTAAAACCCTAAAACATGAAATCCCAAACCCCAAACCCTAAGCATTTTATAACATCTTAAAAAGTGTTTTGTAACTTTTATTTTAGTGTTTATTAAAGAATGTACTAAAGTGTCATAAACTATAAACCATAAACCATAAACCCCAAAACCTAAACCCCAAACATTAAACCCTAAACCCTATACACTAAACCATAAACCCTAAGCATTTTATATCATTTTAAAAAGTGTTCTGTAACTTTTATTTAAGTTTTTATTAAAAGTATTTACTAAAGTTTTATAAACCTTAAACCCTAAACCCTAAACCCTAAGCATACTATAACATTTTAAAAAGTGTTTTGTAACCCTAAACCTAAAACCCCAAACCCAAAACCCTAAATCCTAAACTCCAAACCCCAAACCCCAAACCACAAACCCTAAACCCTAAACCCTAAAACCAAAGCATTTTGTAACATTTTAAAAAGAATTTTGTAACTTTTATTTTAGTGTTTATTAAAATAATTTACTAAAGTGTTATAAACCCTAAACCCTAAACCCCAAAACCTAAATTTTAAACCCGAAACCCCAATCCCCAAGTATTTTATAACATTTTAAAAAGCGTTTTATAACCTTTTTTTAAGTTTTTATTAAAAGAACTTACTAAAGTGTTATAAACCCTAAAATCTAAATCCTAAACCCTCAACGATAAACCCAAAACACAAAAAGAAAAACCCTAAACACTAAACCGTAAACCGTAAACCCTAAAACCTTAGAATTTAAAAAAAAAAATGAAAAGTGTTTTGTAACTTTTATTTATGTTTTTATTAAAAGAATTTACTTAAGTGTTATAAACCCTAAACCCTAAACCCCAAACCCTAAACCCTAAACCATATACACTTAACATTAAACCCTAATCATTTTATAACATTTTATAAAGCATTTTTTAACTTTTACACAAGTGGTTATTAAAGTCAATTACTAAAGTGTGATAAACCCTAAAACAGAAACCCTAAACACTAAATCCCAAACCTTAAACTATAAAACATAAACCCTAAAACCTAACCATTTTACAACATTTTAAAAATCATTTTGTAACTTTTATTTAAGTGTTTATTAAAAGAATTTGTTAAAGAATTATAAACCATACACCCTCAACCCCAAACCCCAAACCCTAAACCCTAAGAATTTATAACATTTTAAACCCACAAAAGTTTTATAAATCCTAAACCCTAAGCATTTTATTACATTTTAACTAACTTTTTGTAACTTTTAAAACCCTAAACCCTTTCTAAAACCCTAAATTCTATAGCCTAAGAATTTTATAACATTTTAAATCATAAACCCTAAAACCTAGACCCTAAGAATTTTATAACATTTTAATAAGCATTTTGTAACTTTTTTTAAGTGTTTATTAAAACAATTTACTAAAGTGTTGTAAACCCTAAACCCTAAGAATTCTATAACATTTTAAGAAGTGTTTGGTAATTTTTTTTAAAATGTTTATTAAAAGTATTTACTAAATTGTCCCTAAGCCCTAAACCCTAAGCATTTTATAACATTTTAACAAGTGTTTTGTAACTTTTTTAGGTGTTTATTAAAAGTATTTACTAAAGTGTTATTAACTCTAAACCTTAAACCCTAAACCTAAAACCTAAACCCTATACCCTAAGCCCTAAAGCCTAAACACTAAGCATTTTATAGCATTTTAAAAGGTGTTTTGTAACTTTTTTGATTTGTTTATTAAAATAATTTACTAAATTCTTATAAACCCTAAACTCTAAACCCTATGCAGTTTATAGCATTTTAAACCCTAAACCCTAAGCATTTAATGACATTTTAACAAGCTTTATGTAACTATTTTTAAGTGTTTATTAAAAGAATTTACCAAACTCCTATAAAATAGTCTACCATAAACCCTAAGCATTTTATAGCATTTTAAACCCCAAACCCTGAACCCTAAACCTGAAACTCCAAACCCTAGGAATTTTATAACATTTTAACAAGCATTTTGTTACTTTTTTTAAATTGTTTATTAAAAGAATTTACCAAAGTGCTATAAAACCTAAACCCTAAAGCCTAGCCACTAAGTATTTAATAACATCTCAAAGCCAAAACCCAAAACCATAAATATTTTATGACATTTTAACAAGCATTTACTAAAGTGATATAAATCCCAAACCCTAAATCCTAACCCTAAACCTTAAGAATTTTATAACATTTTTAAAAGTGTTTTGTAATATTTTTAATTGTTTGTTTAAAGCATTTACTAAACTATTATAAAACCTAAACCCTAAGATTTTTATAACATTCAACAAGTGTTTTATAACTTTGATCTAAGTGTTCATTAAAAGAATTTATTAAAGTGTGATAAACCCTAAAACCTAAGTGCTAAACCCTAAACCTTAAACCATAAACCCTGAACCTTAAACCCTAAGCATTTTATAACATTTTAAATAGCATTTTGTAACTTTTATTTAAGTGTTTATTAAGAGAATTTACTAAAGTGTTATAAATCCTAAACCCTAAACCCAAAATCCCAAACCCTAAACCCTAAACCATAAGCCCTAGGCATTTTATAATATTTTAAAAAGAGTTTTGTAACTTTTATTTAAGTTTTCGTTAAAATCGTTTACTAATGCCTTATAAACCTTAAACCCCAAATCCCAAACTGTAAACCCCAAACCGTAAACCGTAAACACTAAAAATTTATAACATTTTAAAAATTGTTCTGTAACTTTCATTTAAGTGTTTATTAAAATAATTTAGTTAAGCTTTATCAACCCTAAACCCTAATCCCCAAATCCCAAACCCTATAGCCTAATTCTTAAATCATAAACCCTAAAACCTAAAAGAATTTACTAAAGTCTTATAAACCCTCAACCCTAAAAGCATTTACAAAGGTCTTGTAAACCCTAAGACCCAAAACCTAAAACTTAAGAGATTTATAGCATTTTATAAAGAGTTTTGTAACTTTTACTTAAGATTTTCTTAGAAGCATTTACTACAGTGTTATAAGCCCTAAGCCCTAAAACCTAAGTATTTTATAACATTAAAACCATGTACTAAAGTTTTGTAAACCGTAAACACTAAACCCCAAATCCTAAACCATGAACCATAAACTATTAACCCTAAGAATTTTATAAGATTCTAAAAATCATTTTGTAACTTGTATTTAAGTGTTTATTAAAGTAATTTATTAAACCATTATAAACCATTAACCTTAAACCCTAATCCCACACCCCAAAACTTAAACCCTTAACCCTAAGCCCTAAGAATTTTTTATCTGGATTTAAAGAGGAATGCAATAAATTATAGAGATAACTGTAAATATAGAGATGCAACAAAAATAACACTTCATTTCATTAAGGTAAAATATTGAAATATGCTTACAACCAGAAATGGAAATAAACTAGCTAGGGCGATGGTAGCTTACCTCTGAGAATAGATTTGGTGGCTACATGCCACTAAATTATGTTACAATGAGGCTCAAAGGCCTACTTATTGTTGAGAAACAATGGAAAACCCTAAACATCAAAAAATCTAACCGCAAGAGATGAAACGCCAAACTATGTGCCCCGTTTCGGGTAAATTGGTACATCAACTTCCCTGGGTCATAACTTTTGCATAAGATCTATGTTTGATGTGCACAATAGCTCCTTAGAAATATCTATCAGAGGACTACAACTTTGGGAAGAGAAACATCAGTGCATAAAACCATGTTGCTCCGAGATTGGACAAAAAAATTTGTTTAGGGCCTCAAAATGGTTGCGGAAGTTCAGGACTTGAAAAACCACTAAAAATATTAAATTTTGCTAAAATTATCCCCTAGCCTACACTGGCCCTTCCTTAACCTACTATAACTTACCCTAGCCTAGCCTACTCTAGCCTAACCTAGCCTACTCTAGCCTAGCCTACTCTAGCCTAGCCTAGCCTAGCTAGCCCCTAGCCTACTCTCGCCTAGCCCCTAGCCTGCTCTTGCCTAGCCTAGCCTGACCTATTTTAGCCTAACCTGACCTATTCTAGCCTAGCTTAACCTAACCTAGCCTACTCTAGCCTAGCCTAACCTAGTGTACTCTAGCCTAGGAAAGCCTAGTGTAGCCTAGCCTAACCTAGCCTAGCTTCCTCCAGCCTAGACTAGCCCACTATAGCCTATTATACCCTAGCCTCCTCTAGCATACTCTAACATAGTTGAGCCTAGCTTAGCCTACTTTAGCATAGCCTAACCTACTCTCTCCCTGCCTAACCTAGCCTACTCTAGTCTAGACTAGCCTAAACTACTCTAGCCTACCATATCTTACTCTAGCCTAACCTAACCTACTCTACCCTAACCTACTCTAGTGTGGCTCAACCTAGCCTAACCTACTTTAGCCTACACTAACCTAGCTACCTAACTTAACCTACCTTACTCTAGCCTACTATACCGTACCCCAACCTACTCTACTCTAGCCTAACCTAACCTAACCTAACCTAAGTTAGCCTAGCCTACCATATCTTAGCCTAACCTAAGCTATCTTAGCCCACCGTAGTCTAACGTAACCTAACCTAGCCTACCCTAGCCTAGCATAACCTAACCTAACCTAGCTAGCCTAACCTAACCTAACCTAACCTAACCTTTTCCTAGTTTAGCCTAGCCTAGCCTAGCCTAGCCTATTGTTTAGGAGGCCACGCTAGGATATTATAACTTACCTTAGTCTACTCTATATTAGCATAGCCTACCCTACTCTACCTTACCCTAGCCTATTATAGAGTAGCCTATCGTATTTTTGTCTAGCCCACCCTAGCTTAGCCTAACCTAACATAATCTAATCTAGCCTAACCTACTCTTGACTAAACTAACCTAGTCTAACCTAGCTTACCGTGCCCTACTCTAGCCTAACCTAGTCTAACATAGCCTACGCTACCCTACTCTAGCCTTGCCTAGCGTTGCCTAGCCTAACCCAGCCTAGTCTTGTCTATCATAGCCTAGCCTACTTTAGCCTAGTCTCGTCTAACCTAGTCTAATCTCGCCTAGTCTACTCTAGCCTAGCCTAGACTACTCTAGCTTAACCTAGCCTACTCTAACCTAGCCTACACTAACCTAGGCTAGCCGAGCCTATCTTAGCATAGCCTAGCCTAGACCCTAGCCTACTATGGCCTAGCCTAGCCTAATCCAGTGTAGCCTAACCTACTCTAGCCTAGCTTAACCTAATCTTGCCTACTCTACCCTAGCCAAGCCTAGCCTAGCCTAGCCTACTCTACCCTAGCCTACACTAGTCTATCCTACTCTAGCCTACTCTAGCATAGCCTAACATAACCTTTCCTACTCTAGCCCACTCTACACTAGTCTAGCCTACCCTAGGCTAGCCTACTCTAATCTACTCTAGCCTACTCTCGCATAGCCCACTCTACCTAACTCTAGCCTAGCCAAGCCTAACCTACTATATCCTAGCTTATCCTACTCTAGGCTAGCCTACTCTAGCCTACTCTAGCATAGCCCACTCTACCTAACTCTAGCCTAGCCAAGCCTAATCTACTCTATCCTAGCTTATCCTACTCTAGGCTAGCCTACTCTAGCGTAGCCTAGCCCACTCCATCCTAGTATACCGTTGCATATTATAACCTAGGGTAACCTAGTCTATCCTATCCAAACCTATCCTAAAGTAGACTAACCTAACCTACTATATGCTAGCATAAACTATTGTAGCCTAGCCTAACCTAGCCTAACCTACTCTCGCCTAACCTAACCTAACCTACTCTATCCTATGCTAAACTAGCCTAGTTTAACCCACTCGAGCATAGCTTAACCTACACTAGCCTACTCTAGCATAATGTAACGTAACGTAACCTACCCTACTCTACTCTAGCCAGCCTACCCTAGCTTAACCTACTATAGCCTAATCTAGCATAACCTACTCTAGCCTAGACTACTCTAGCATACACTAGCCTAACCTAGCCTTACCTAGCTTAACCTACTCTTGCCTAGTCTAACCTAGCAGAGCCTACCCTTCTCTAGCCTTTCCTAGCCTAGCCTAGCCTAGCCTACTCTAGTCTAGCCTAACCTACTTTAGCCTAGTTTAGCCCACTTTGGCCTAGTCTAGTCTAGCCTAGCCTACTCTAACCTAGTCTACTCTAGCCTAGCCTAGACTACTTGAGCCTAGCCTAGCTGAATCTAGCCCACCCATAGCTAGCCTAGCCTAAACCCTAGCCTACTATGGCCTAACCTATCCTAATATAGTGTAGCCTAACCTACTCTAGCCTAGCTTCACCTAGCCTCTCCTACCCTACCCTAGCCAAGACTAGCCTTTCCTAGCCTTTCCTAGCCTACTCTAGCCTAGCCTAGACTAGCCTAGCTTACTCTAGCCTACTCTAGACTAGCCTAACATAGCCTAGCCTACTCTAGCCCATTCTAGACTAGCCTAGCCCCTAGTCTAGCTTATATTAGCCTAGACTATTGCAACCTACTCTAGCCTACTCTAGCATATCCTACTCTACCTTACTCTAGACTAGCCTAACATAGCCTAGCCTACTCTAGCCCATTCTAGACTAGCCTAGCCCCTAGGCTAGCCTATATTAGCCTATACTACTGCAACCTACTCTAGCCTACTCTAGCATATCCTACTCTACCTTACTCTATTCTAGCCAACCCTAACCTACTCTATCCTAGCTTATGCTATTCTAGCATAGCCTATTCAAGCCTACTCTAAAATAGCCCAGCCCACTCTAGCCAATTATAACCTAGACTAGTCTAGCCTACTCTAACCTACGTGAACCTAGCATAGTCCTTACTATAGCCTAGCCTAACCCACTCTAGCCTATTATACCTTAAACTACTCTAACCTACTCTAACCTAGGTGTACCTAGCGTAGCCCCTACTCTAGCCTTGCCTACTCTAGCATAGACTACTCCCACCTACCCTAGCCTACCCTACCCTAGCCTACTCTAACCTAACCTAGCCTAGCCTATCCTACTCGAGCCTAACCTACTCTCTCCTACCCTAACCTAGCCTAACCTAGACTATTTAACATGGACTAACCTAGCCTAACCTAAACTAACCTATCCTATTGTATCATAGCCTAGTTTACTCGAGCCTACTATAGCATAACCTAGCCTACTCTATCCTAGGCTAGCTTAATCTAACCTAAGCTAAGCTAAGCTAACTTAACCTAACATAACCTAGCGTAACCTAAACTAGGCTAGCCTAACCTAACCTAGCCTAGCCTAGTCTAACCTAACCTATCCTAACCTAGCCTATCATATACTAGACTAGCCTTACCTAGCCTAGCCTAACCTAGCCTAACCTAACCTAAAATTGTCTAGCCTAGCCTTGTGTAACCTTGCCTAACATAGCCTTGCCTAACCTAACCTAGCCTTACCTAACCTCGCCTAAACTGACCTAACCTTTCCTAACCTATTCTTTCGTAACCTAGCCTAACGTACTCTTGCCTAACATAACCTAGACTAACCCACCCTAGCCTAGCCTAACCTAACATACCCTAGCCTACTCTAGTCTAGCTTAACCTATTCTAGCATGCTCTATCCTAACCTAGCCTAGCCTAGCCTCCTCTAGCCTAGCCTACTGTAGCCTACTATAGCCTAACCTACTCTAACCTAGCCTACTATAGCCTAACGTACCCTACTCTAGCCTACCATAGCCTACTATAGCCTACCCTAACCTAGCCTAACCTAGCCTAACCTACCCTACTCTACTCTAGCCTCAACTAATCTAGCATAACCTAACTTAACCTAGCGTAGACCCTACTCTAACCTAGACAGGCCTAGTGTAGACCATACTCTAGCCTACCCTAACCTAGCCTAGTTTACTCCAGCACACCCTAGCCTACCCTACCATAGCCTAGCCTGGAATACTCTAACCCAACCTAGCCTACTCTACCGTAGCCTAGCCTAGACTACTCCAACCCACCCTAGCCTACTCTACCGTAGCCTAGCTTAGACTACTCCAGCCCATCCTAGCCTACTCTAACCTAAACTATCCTTTCCCACCATACTCTAGCCTAACCTACTCCTGCCTACCCTAACCTAGCCTAACCTAACCTATTCTAGCTTGGAATAACCTATCCTAACTTAAACTAACCTACCCTACTCTATCATAGCCTAGCCTACTCGAGCCTACTCTAACCTAACCTAGCCTACTCTATCCTAGGCTAGCTTAACCTAGCCTAACCTAAGCTTAGCTGACCTAACCTAACATAACATAGCCTAACCTAGACTAGGCTAGGGTAACCTACGGTAGCCTAACCTAAGCTAACCTAACCTAGTCTAACCTCACCTAACCTAACCCTAACCTAACCTATCCTAACCTAGACTAGAATAACCTTGCCTAGCCTAGCCTAGCGTAGCCTAAACTAGCCTAACCTAACCTAACTATTCCTAGCCTAGCCTTGCCTAACCTAGCCTAACATGACGTTACCTGACATACCCTACCCTAACCTAACCTAACCTAACATAACCTAATGTTTCCTAACCTAGCCTTGCCTAACCTAGCCCAACGTAGCCTAACGTAGCCTAGCCTTCCCTAAGACAGCATAACCTTGCCTATCGTAGCCTAGCCTAACCTACCCTAGCCAGCACAATCTAACCTACCCTAGCCTATCCTTGCCTAGCCTCCTCTAGCCTTGCCTACTCTAGTCTGCTCTAGCCTAACCTAGTCTAACCTAGCTTACTATAGCCTAACCTACCCTACTCTAGGCTAACTTACTCTAGCCTACCCTAGCCTACACTAGCCTAACCTACTCTAGCCTAGCCTAAACTAAGTTAACCTACCCAACTCTACTCTAGGCTCAACTACTCTATCCTACCCTAACTTAGCCTAACCTACTCTAGCCTAGCCTAAACTAGCCTACCTCAGACTATTCTAGTGTAGCCTAGCCTACTCTAGTCTCCTCTATCCTAACCTACTCTAGCCTAACCTAACCTCATCTAACCTTGCCTAACCTACTCTAACCTACCCTAGCCTACCCTAACCTACCCTAGACTACTCTAGCCTAGCCTACTCTAGCATAGCCTAATCGACTCTAGCCTAGCCTACTCAAGCCTTCTCTAGCCTAGCCTAGCCTAACTTAAACCAACCTGCCCTAACCTACTATAACTTAGCCTAGCCTTAGCCCACTCTACCTACACTAGCTTAGCCTAGCCTACTCCAGCCTACCCTAGCATAATGTAACGTAGCCTAACCTAACCTAACCTACCCTAGCCTAACCTAACCCAGCCTAACCTAGCCTAACCTAACCTAACCTAACGTTCCCTCGCCTAGCTTTGTCTAAGCTATCATGACATAGCCTTGCCTATCCTAGCCTAGCCTACCCTAACCTGGCCTAACCTTACCTAACCTCTACTAGCCTAGCTTTGCCTAGCCTAGCCCAACGTAGCCTAACCTAGCCTAACCTAGCCCAATGTAGCCGAATGTAGCCTAGCCTAACCTACCCTAGCTAGCGTAATCTAACCTATCCTAGCCTATGTTAGCTTAGCCTAACCTTCTCTAGCGTGCTTTAGACTAATCTAGCCTAGCCTAGCCTCTTCTACCCTTGCCAACTCTAGCCTACTCTATTCTAACCTAGTCTAACCTAGCATACTATAGCCTAACCTACCCTACTCTAGCCTAAATTACTCTAGCCTACTCTAGCCTAGCCTAAACTAGCTTAACCTACCCTACTCTACTCTAGCCTCAACAACTCTAGCCTAGCCTAACTTAGCCTAACCTACTCTAGCCTAGCCTAAACTAGCCTACCTTAGCCTATTCTGGCATATCCTAGCTTACTCTAGCCTCCTCTAGCCTAACCTACTGTATCCTAACCTAACATAGCCAAACGTACTCTAGCCTAACCTAACCGAGCCTAACCTAGCATAACCCACCCTAAACTACTCTAGCCTAGGCTAACGTAGCCTCACCTACTCTAGCCTAGCCTACTCTAGTGTAGCCTAACCGACTCTGGCCTAGCCTACTCAAGCCTTCTTTAGCCTAGCCTAGCCTAACTTAGCCTAACCTACTCGAACTTATCCTAGCCTAGCCCACTCTACCTATGCTAGCTTAGGCTAGCCTACTCTAGCCTACTCTGGGCTAGCCTAGCCCACCCTACCCTAGCTTAAACTTATTCTATCCTTTCGTAGCCTAGTCTAATTTAGTCTATCCTAGCCCACTGTAGCTTAGTCTTGCCTAGTCTAACATAAATGTAGATTCCTAAGAGTTTATATATATACATATTGTAGTTGAAAATGTTAATAAACTAGCATTTGCACCAGATGTTGCAAAGGAAATGCCGTAAAGCATAAATTGTGGAACAATCCCAAGATGGGAATGGGAAAATCTAAATAAGATGGGGAGATTTAGCGTAAATGAAATTCTAAAGATGTATAATTGATGTTGATTTACGGTGCCTAAGACTATATTTTATTATTATTAATTATTGAATTAATATTGCACATAAATCTCATAAAATTCATCCAACTTTTAATTCAGGGCTTTGGTCTCTAAGTTTGACTTTGGGTCATTAACATGGTGATGCCTTGTCTCAACCACTAAACCACAGACCAACAAACAAAATGCTGTAAAATGTTACAATCATTACTATAGTAAACCCAATGACTCTACACACAAGAATTTATTCTTTACTCGAAGAGAATATTGCTTAACCATATCCACAAAAAGATTGCAAGGTGGAAAGCATTATGTAGAACAAAATTTATGTTATTATAACTTGTAAGTTGTAGCATTGTTCCAACCAATAAAACTATCTTCATATTTTGGAAGATCAAATGGCAATAAGTTTTGAAAAATTCAATCAGAAAATGTCCAAGGTCATTGGATCCAGGGTTGGAATTTGACGGGGAATTTGCCCGTCATGGGGTGATTTGCCCGTTAAATACAGTTTAAAAAATTACAAAACCGTCATGATTCTGGCCTGAAACTATGAAAACTTGTTGTGAAACTGTGGAAAATGTTAAATTTGAAGGGCGGCTTTCTTTTGAAATTCCAACCCTAATTGGATCACATGATTAATGGTACCCTTTCCTATGAATCTAATATTTTTATGCACTTATAATTCAGGGAACAAACAAGTTCCAAACAATGTATACCACAGGAACCAATAAATAGTATATTTGATAGTCCTTGCTAGGCTTAGCAAAAACAACATTACTTCTCCTTAAATCCTTCATAGTCAAATTATACAATTGTTGTACAACACAAGGCTCATGCTGTTGTCAATCAAGCAATAGTTCTGATCAAGAATGCGACTAGATTCCTTCAATCTCATATAGTGATTAATGCACCAAACATAGGTGTACCAGTTGCAATGACTTATATATCGTTTTACTAATGTTGTCATGTCAAAATCAATGTGATACAATTAAGTCACCTTTAAGAATAATCTCATTGCAATCTCTATACAAGGATGTATGTCCTATCATTACTCATTCTAACTAAAATAACTTTAGTGTTCAATGTTAACGCCTGGACCACAATATGTAAGTATGATGTAGTTGTGTAGAACAAATACTCCATAGTAGGCTCAAGAAAGGATGTAGATTCGTATTGGATAGTTTTTCTTAATTAATCTTAAACTATGCATACATAATTCACTCATACTAAGGGATAGTTGAAAGCTTAGACATTTCCAACTCATAGAAGCTACCTCATATTTGTGTCTTCACATCCTTGTATTTGTTTGCAACAACTCTACGGACTTACCCTGAGAATTATGCCAAGACTTTAACCTTAAAAAAGTGTCAAGGATTCCCACAAAGCCTATACATTGCCAACTCATAGAAGCTACCACAGATTTGTAAGTTCATATCTTTATATTTTTTTGCAACAAATCTCTAGACTTGTCGTCAGAATTATGCCAAGACTTTAATCTTAAAATGTCTCAAGAATTCTCACAAATTTTCCTTCCAAATGTCCTTAAGAGGATTCAAAATAAACCCATTGTTTGTTTATGCCCTACTGGGTGTCTAGTTAGGGCATCACTGTTCAACTTTAAATTCTTGGATTAGCTTCACGAATTAGGCTCCAAATGCTTGCCTTCAGTCGCTAAGATGTTCTCCAACAAAGTTTGTGCTACTGTTTTTCTTACCTGAAACATATGAATGGTTGTCAAATCCAGATAAAAAATTGATTTTCAGTGATTTATGTCTCTAAGGTTTGAACCTAGGTCTGATCATAACAACATCCCATCTTAATCATTAGAATACAACCGTAATTAATTGAGAGGATTCTTCTTTATAGCTATAAAAAATTCACTCACAAACACTAACAGAAATAGGTGTTAAGTGCTCTTTCATTATTCTATCATATGTTATAGGGCCTTCAAATGAAAAATGAACACCATAATTATGATATAATATATTAGATGGCTATGATAAAAAAAAAATGTCTAGGTCTACTTTTGAGGGAGTAGAGGCACATGAGGCCCTGCGGAAAATAAGAAAGAATCCTATGATCGTCATCACAATCTCCGCCTCGTTCTATTTCTCAAACCAAAAGGCAAACAAGTAGTCATTTCAAAACTCGCACATCTTAGCAAACAAAAAGGATAAAATCCAATAATTAACTTTTTTATAATTATCATTTTATTTTATTGGTGTGAAAAAATGACATTTCTATTATCCAATAATTATAGATAATCTAACCCATTTAATATCTTTTATTATATTATATTAAACTTATTGATTGACTATATTTTTAATAAGCATTATACATAATTAATTAATCAAGTTTCTTTATTCTCTTGCTTTTACTAAGTTTTGTAATGGTAAATAAAATGTTACATTTTTATTTTAAAAAATGCGTCGACAACTTATTGATGCTATGCTCGAGACCGGTGGATTATGATACATTTTCCGGTTGAGGCTATAGTGGTCTTCGACATCATTATTGTTGTTGCTCTCAATGCCCACAATTCTAGGATTTCGTCTCCTCATGCTGCAACTTGGATTAGCTTCACGAATTACGCTCCAAATGCTTGCTTCATTCAGAGACCACTCAATTACCTTTTATAAATATTTTGTTTGAGCATTGGAGCTCAATGTGCATAGAATTATACCTTCAGCTACTGAGATGTTCTCCAACAAATTTTGCACTATTGTGTTTCTTCCTTGGAACATATGAATGGTTGTCAAATCCAGTTAATAAGTTGATTTTAGGCATTTATGTATGCTAAGTTTTACATGGAACATATGAATGGCTGTCAAATCCAGTTAACAAGTTTATTTTTAGGCATTTATGTTTGCTAAGCTTTACCTGGAACATATGAATGGCTGTCAAATCCATTTAACAAGTTGATTTTTATGCATTTATGTCTGCTAAGGTTTGAACCTAGGTCTAATCATGACAACATCCCATCTTAATCATTAGACTATAGCAAGTTGATTTTTAGGAATTTATGTCTACTAAGGTATCATGACAACATCCCATCTTAATCATTAGACTACAACCATAATTAATTGAGAGGATTCTTTTTTATAACTATAAAAATTCACTCACAAACCACTAATATTAATCATTAGACTACAACCGTAATTTCCTTGAAATCACAAATGACCACCATAATTATGATATAATATATTAGATGGCGATCATAAAAAAAAATGTCTAGGTCTACTTTTATCATGACAACATCCCATCTTAATCATTAGACTACAACCGTAATTAATTGAGAGGATTCTTTTTTATAACTATAAAAATTCACTCACAAACCACTAATCTTAATCATTAGACTACAACTGTAATTGCCTTCAAATGACAAATGACCACCATAATTATGATATAATATATTAGATGGCGATAAAAAAAAATGTCTAGGTCTACTTTTGAGGGAGCAGAGGCACATGAGAATCTGTGGAAAATAAGAAAGAATCCCATGATCGTCATCACATTCTCCACCTCGTTCTGTGATTGGGGTTGTTGACTTCACCTTAACTAGTGTTGCTAAAGGATGGTGTGGCAAAAAATAAGTACAATACAAAGTGATGTTAAGTGTTTTAATACCCCACTAGTTCTGGAACCAAAAGTTAACAAACAGTGATTTCAAAACTCACACACATCTTAGCAAAAAAAGATAAAATCCAATAAATAAATTTTTTATAATTACCATTTTATTTTATTGGTGTGAAAAAATGACATTTCTATTATCAAATATTTATAGATACCCTAACATATTTAATATCTTTTATTTAAAAAAATGTGTCGACAAGTTATTGATGCTCGAGATGGGTGGATTATGACACATTTTCCAGTTGAGGCTATAATGGTCTTCCACACATAGTATGTCGTCATTATTCTTGGCAAGAGCTAACCAGCCTTCGATGGGCCATTAAATCTTCTTATGGAGGTCCCTTTACCACGCATGCCCATGCGAACATACTCTGGCATCGTGACCCTCATAGCATCAAATTTTCCGGGAGCGGGTGACCCACCACCTCCCTGCTGGCACCCGCCATGCTGGCACATTTTCAAAATAAAATCTCACGTAAAATCAGCAACGAGTGTTTTGTTTTCGTTTTGTTTTCGCTCCCTTGCTCCATTCGCGCTCCCTTGGCTCACCTCACAGGTCCTCTGCAACCCTCTAGCAGTCACTACTCTCGCTCACGGTGCTGAATCCTTACCTCTTGTGTGCACTAAGGTGTAAGGTGATGCTCTGTAAGCTTACAAGTATTCCAACCACATTCATGATTAATGAATAACCTTTTCACGCCTCGTCTTCATAAATTTCTTTGTTGTATTTTTAGATGATGTCGTGGTCTATGGCAAGAACAATGCAAAGACTAAAACATATTTAGAACTCCCTCCATGCTAAGTTGAATTCCAAGCATTAAAAATATGATTTCTTCGTAAAGCTAAAGTGATTAGGCATAGATTGAATGAAATAAAATCAACCCTACAAAAAAATGTAGCTCTGAAGGAAAATTGACAACCCATTTTTGACAATAAACAACAGCAAAGGAGCATCCGATGTTGCTATCGTTGGATATTGCTAAAATACTAAGGTGCCAATTTTTGGTATGGAAATGGAAATGGAAGTAAGATACATGGAGGGAAAAGAAATATAAAATTTACTCCTTCCAGGAGTGTAAACCTCTCATCTAATGATATTACACAAAAATGATGCCACGAATAATCTCATTCACTCAAATATTGTTTATTCCATGAATCTGGATGTAATAGAAGGTAAAATCCCCTTATAACGGATCACAAATATAATTGATCACAAAATTAAGTGCTTACCAGTGAAGAAAATACACAAGGGGTTCAACATCTGGTTGTGATCTGCTATTTTTCGTCTTTCATCTTCTATCTATCGAATTTCTTTTGCAATAAGCTACATTAGCAGTTAGGGATCTGTATGTTTCCAGGGTTTTTTTTTATGTTTTGACACTTGTTTTCATAATAACGCCTATTATAAATTACAAGTTTCCAACAACTCTTGAAGTTATTCAAAATTGTTGTACAATCAAGTGTTCCCATGAATTCCACTCATTTAAATCTGAACACAAAAATAGCAGATACCCACAAAAACAAGGTTTAAAAACACAAAACAGACCCCTGATTACTCGAAATATTATAGGGATCTTAGAGAATAAATAAATCCCTGAAAATTTTATGTTCTCAAAACAATAGGAGAAGTTCCATACCTCTTTAAAGAACTGTGGATGGGATCGAATTGTATAGAATTGTTACGAAGAGTATCCTAGTGTTTTTGTTTCGAGTAGGAATTTCGGGGTCACCCAGGATGCCTTCACTAGAAAGATAATATAGCTTCTAAATAGACAACTACGATGTCAAGATCAACAGTTAAAGAAGCATTATATAGATTTATATGCAAATAAATTTCTATTAATTCCATATTGAAAGAGAATTTGACTCCAGAAGCTCCAAATGCGATGAAAGAGCTCCCACAAGCTCCCAAGGCATTATCCTGATTATAACGCACTCCAAATTCATGATTATATCAAGTGAGACTTGCATTCGGAATTTGACCCAAACAATGATTGAACTCTATAGGTGCATTTTGACAGTGTTCCCATTTCCGACCCTGCTGATGACAATGAAGGAGATGAGGACAAGTTTGACCTTGTACTTAATTTGAAGCAAGGCGGTGTCAGGTTACTCATCGATTTTGAAGGCCTTCTTGTATATGATAACTACAATTACTGCAATAAATAAAAGCACAAGACATTTTTTATGCCAAGTTCATCCCATGAACATTGTACAGGACCAGGGAATTATTTTTCATTCATTGTAGACCCTTAGAAGACACAAATTTTGATTATATTGATATGGCCAATGAATTTTCATGTTCGGCAAGTTGTGAATATAGAATTGAAGAAGCCCCCAACTGTTGAAATCTAATTTCAAACTGCTGCGTTATCACTTCAGAAAACTACTTGTTTTTTCCTTGCAATGCAATGAGATCGCAGATCGCAAATCACACACATGCGCGGAGCCTCCGTCTGTTCACTTGATTTCTTCCGATTGCGATGTTGCGATGCGGTCTGATTGCAAATCGCCAATCGCACCATATGTTAGTGCTCCATTTTTTTTCTTCTTCCGCCGAATGCGATTTCGCGATGCGATCAAATCGCAAATCGCAAATTGCATAATTAAGTGGTTGAAGTACAGGGGTTAAATATGAAATTGACGTCGAGTAAAAGTTTCATTTTGACCGTCAGTAAAACAGTAAATGTAATTTACTATGGGTTGGTAAGTTTTGGTAAAGATTTTAATTTTATAGTTTTTTATTTCACAAGAGTTTTTGTCTTAGGGCATAATTAAAAACAATATGTAATGTCATTTTTTTTATGTTGTTCTGTGTATGTAATGGAAGTGAAAAATACGCACAGTAGTGCGAAGTAAGAAAAAAGGAGCATGCAGTAGCATGAATGTAATTTTGTTTTGTTGAATATGAAATATAAAACACAGCAGTGTGTTTATGTAATGAAAATTTTACACACAGCAGTGTAACATTTTTCAAACAGATGGAAATTTTACACACAACAGTGTAACATTTTGCAAACAGAGACAGAGTATTTTTTTTGGAGTGTCAGAGTAATCCTTTTGGAACTAGAACTGAAGTGTTCCTGGTATAATCCCTTTTTTGAGAGGAAGATCTTTTATTTTGTAACAACTGTTGTTTTATTAATGAATACAAGTTTTATTGGGCATGTGTGAAACTATGTTCTGCCCAGGAACAATATTTGCTTCCCTGTGCTAAGATCCTGTGTAAAAACAGAGTATTACTCTGTGTTCAATGATTTTGTTTTGGAATTTATCAAAAAATTCCCAACAGTGGTATCAGAGCTTGTCCAGGCTCTTTGAAGGTGTCAAAGAAGCTAAAGGAACTTTTCTTTTTGCAGCAGCGTCTTCAACAGAGTGAAGACTTAGTCAAGAAAGGTTTCAGGTATTTCTCAAAGTTTTTTTTTGTGTTGTTGTTGAAGACAGAGAGTTATTTTAATACACAGTTAAAGCATAGTTAAGGAGTGCAAGAATGGCTAGCACGAACACCAACACTAGCATGGGTATGTTTAATACTCAACTCCGACAATTTAATGGGAAAAACTATGACTATTGGGCAATGACCATGAGAGCCCTGTTTGCCTCACAAGATTTATGGGAACTTGTTGAATATGGGTTTGAAGAACCAACATATGAAAATGAGTTTAACAGTATAACTCAGGCAGAGAAAGATTTGTTGAAGAGAAATAGGAAGAAGGATTCCAAAGCCCTCATATTTGTATATCAAGTTGTGCATGAGAGTGTGTTTCCAAGGATAGCAGCAGCCAAGACATCAAAAGATGCATGGAAACCTATCAAGACAGCCTATCAAGGCATGGATAAAGTGAAGACAACAAAACTACAGTTGTTGAGGACAAATTTTGAGAATCTATGCATGAAGGAGTCAGATAACATTGACTCATTCTTCACTCATGTGATTGGTTTGGTCACACAAATAAGGTCTCATGGAGAAACTCTTGAAGAAAAGAGGATTGTGGAGAAACTATTGAGTCCTACCCTCAAAGTTTGATGTGATTGTCACCACCATAGAAGAGACAAGGGATCTCTCAAACTTTTCATTTGATGAACTTTATGCATCACTGATAACACATGAGCAGAGGTTGAGTAGAAATGAAAACTCATCTCTAGAGAAAGCCTTCAAGACCCAGATGTATTTTGGAAGAGGAAGAGGTCAAGGTAGAGGAAACAAGAGAGGAAGAGGCAAAAGCCAAAACAGAGGTGGAAGAAACAGTCCAGCAAATGCTCAAGGAAGAGGCAGTTATCCAAATCAAAACCAAGGGCAAGTTAACAGCCAACAAGGTGGACAATATGATGCTCAAGGGAAAAGGTATGAAAAATCCAATGTCCAATGCTATTATTGTAAAAAATATGGGCATTATGCCAATGAATGTAGGAAGAAACAACATGATATGAATAGTAGATCTAGTGCAAATATCACTAGAGAAAATATCAGCCAAGACAATGTGTTGATAGCTTGTAACATGGCTGAAACAAAGAGTGATGATATATGGTTTCTCGACTCCGGTTGCAGCAACCATATGACAGGAAAAATAGCTTTGTTTTCTGCTTTAGATTAGAGTGTGAAGTCACAAGTCAGACTTGGGACTGATAGTAAAATTTCTGTTATGGGAAAAGGAGAAGTTAAAATATTTACAAAGAAAGGTGAAAAGAAAACCATAGCAGATGTCTATTATGTTCCTAGAATGAAATGTAACCTCTTAAGCATTGGGAAACTTGTTCAAAAGGGGTACAATGTTTTCTTTGTGAATGATGTATGCACCATAATGGATAGAGCACCCAGGAAAAGATGTATTATTGAAGTGAAGATGACAAGGAACAGGATGTTCCCTCTCGGAATAAGGGTAGATTTGAAAAACAAAGAAGTAATAGCAGCACTGACTCAAGAGGCTTTCCAAGACGTACCAAAGGATGAAAATTGGTTGTGGCATTTGAGATTTGGAAATCTCAACTTTTGAGGTCTTAACTTGATCAGAAGAAAAGGAATGGTAAGAGGATTACCGTTAATAGAGAAACCGGACAACCTTTGTGAAGGTTGTATATTGTGAAAACAACATAGAGAAAGTTTTCCATCAGGGAAAAGCATAAGGGCAAAGGCACCCTTAGAAATTGTCCACTTAGATTTATGTCGAACAATGCAAGCTCCATCACTTGCAGGCAGCCAATATTTTCTAACATTCATTGATGATTTTACAAGAAAAACTTGGGTTTATTTCATGAAGAACAAAAGCGAAGTGTTTGAAAAATTTTGAAATTTCAAAGCGCTTGTGGAAAATCAAAATGGGTTACGCATCAAAGTTTTGAGAACTGACAGAGGAGGTGAGTATATCTCCAAGGAATTCCTACGGTTTTGTAGAGAAAATGGAATACACAAGAAATTTACATCAAGCTACACTCCGCAGCAAAATGGAGTTGCTGAAAGAAAGAATAGCACCATCATGGATATGGCGAGGAGCATGTTGAAGGCAAAGAATTTTCCAAATGAGTATTGGGCTGAAGCTATAAACTGTGCAGTATATATTTTGAACATGTGTCCTACAAAAGCAGTCATGAACAAAGTGCTGGAAGAAGCATGGAGTGGGAGAAAGCAAAGAGTCACCCACATGAAAGTTTTTGGATGTGTGGCGTATGCACACATCCCAGATCAGCTAAGGAAGAAGTTTGACAGAAAAATGGAGAAATGTATTTTCATTGGATACAGTGAGGAATCCAAAGCTTACAGGTTCTATATCCCATCTACCAAGAAGTTTTTTGTGAGCAGAGATGTTCAATTCATTGAGGAGGAAGCTTGGGATGGAAGCATAGAGAAAACAGTAAATGTTAAGAACTATTTGTCCCATGATGAATATGATGATGAGATGGCTAAAATGTATCCCCAAATAGCAATGCCAACACAAGGGCAGCAAGAGACACCCTTGAGTAGAAATTAGAATGCTTCTCCAAGCACACCACAAGGAGGAAATTCAAGTGCTTCCTCAAGCACTTGCACACCAAATGAAAGAGGTAAGAAGTTCAGAAGTTTAAGTGACATTTATGATGAAGGAATAAATTCCTTGTTTGCTTTGTATTGCCATGTTGATGACCCTGTTCATTTCGAAGATGCAATTAAAGATAAGAAATGGATAGAAGCCATGGCTGAGGAGATCAATGCTATAGAAAGAAACAAGACATGGGATTTGGTTCAACTACCAAAAGGTAAAGAAACCATTGGAGTTAAGAGGGTCTATAAGACCAAAAGCAATGCTGAAGGCAAGATTGACAGGCACAAAGCAAGACTTGTTGTGAAAGGCTACAAGTAGCAACAACGCAAAGACTATGATGAAACCTTTGCACCAGTAGCAAGGATGGAAACAGTCAGAACAGTGTTGTCTATTGCGGCACAACACAAATTTAAGATTTATTTGATGGATGTTAAATCTACATTCCTGAATGGAGTGTTAAAAGAAGAGGTTTATGCTGAACAACCTCCAGGCTATGAAGTTGAGGGGCAAGAGCATAAAGTCTGCAAACTGAAGAAGACTCTTTATGGGCTGAGGAAAGCTCCAAGGGCATGGTACAGTAGAATAGATGCTTATCTCATTGAGAATGGGTTTGATAAGTTTGATGGTGAACCCACACTCTACATAAATGAGAATGATGTGAAGATTGTTATTGTTGTTTTATATGTAGACGATTTGATTTTTACTAGCAATGATGCTTCTCTCATTGTTGATTCAAAGAAGTCATGAAAAGTGAATTTGAAATGACCAACTTGGGCTTCTTAAGATATTTTCTTGGAATTGAAGTAGACCAAAGTGAAAATGGTGTTTCCATTTCTCAAGTTAAATATGTGGAAGCAGTGTTGAAGAGATTTAGCATGCAGGGCAACAAGGTAGTTGTGACTCCAACTGTAACGGGGTTGAAATTGACCAATGAAGATAGCAGCAAGGATTTTGATCTAAAATTGTACAAGAGCATAGTGGGCAGCCTTATGTACTTGACTGCAACTAGGCCGGACATTATGCACGCTGTGAGTTTAATCTCCAGATTTATGGAAAGACTGAAAGATACTCATTGGCAAGCAGCCAAGAGGATTCTAAGGTATGTAAATGGAACGAAGGGGTTTGGTATTTTATACTCGTCTTCTAAAAGTTTCATGTTGACAGGTTACACTAACAGTGATTGGGCTGGAAGTGTTGATGATAGGAAAAGCACATCGGGATATGTGTTTCATATGGGATTGGGAGCCATCACATGGGCTTCCAAGAAGCAACCAGTTGTGTCATTGTCAACAGTAGAGGCTATGTGGCAGCAACAGCAGTAGCATGCCAAGTAGTGTGGCTTAGAAGAGTTCTCAGAGATTTGTGTCATGAACAAGAAAATGGCACAACCATTTACTGTGACAATAGCTCGGCAATAGCATTGTCTAAAAACTCTATTTTTCATAAAAGGACAAAGAACATAGACACCAAATTTCACTTCATACGTCAATTGGTTAACAATAGTGAGATTGTTTTGCAGCACTACAAAGCAAAGGATCAGTTAGCTGACATCTTGAAAAAACCATTGGGAAAGAAAAGTTTTGATCATTTCAGGAAATCCCTGGGTATGATTGATAACCCAGCAGTTGAAATTAAAGGGGAGTGTTGAAATCTAATTTCAAACTACTGTGTTATCACTTCAGAAAACTACATGTTTTTCCCTTGCGATGCGATGAGATTGCAGATCGCAAATTGCATGCATGCTCGGAGCCTTCGTCTATTCACTTGATTTCTTCCAATTGCGATGTTGTGATGCGATCTGATAAAAAATCGCAAATCACACCATATGTTAGTGTTGAAAATAATACTGAGAGGGGCGGTGAATCAATATTATCTAGTTCTTTTAACAAACCTTCCTTATTTACAATTTGAATTATTTTTTGCATGTGAGTACCATAAAGTAATGAGCAAGAAAAACATACAGTCACATCAAAGAACACCATATATAATGTGGAAACCCAATGTGGGTGAAAACCACCTGGTGTAATATGTCTCTATCTTCTTTCAAATTAGAAACACCTTTTACAATGGTCTTGTACTGGTGCAGTCCTTTACCAGTACGCAGGCTGCAATCTGCAGAGAGCTACAACTCTCTCTTGTTTTCCAGTCTCTCCTGGAAGGGAGCTACAACCACCTACTTCTTTCTTTCAAGGACCACTTTTCATAAATTTTCAAACTGGATCCATAAACATCAAATGATCATCAAGTACCAGTAAGTCACCCAGATAACCAGATCGACAATAAGAGTAAACTAAACCCAGAACACCTTATCAACAAAAAAATCAGTCAACAAAAGATCTTAAGACAGATACGCAATTTCCTTTTCTCTGGCCTGCGTCGCTACGCACTTCACTTTCATATAGATCGAGCTTTTGAAACAATAACCCAATATTTCAGATCTTAGCATATTCAACCCAAAAGCATACCCAAGCCAAATGATCTCCTTTTCTTTATATAGGGAAGCTCTTCCTCAAATCATGGATCAATACCACGGGCCAAAACCATAATCACACAATACCATGAACCCAATACTTGGGGTCAACACTTTTGGATGCAATACCACGGACCAAAACCACAGGATGAAAAATTGTCGGACCATGAACCAACCATGAAAGTGTGTGAACTTTTCTCCACATGAAATAAACTTTTCTCTACATAAAATTCCGTGAACTTTTCTCCACATGAAATAAAACTTTCTCTGCATAAAATTACGTGAACTTTTCTCTACATGAAATAAAATTTTATAAACTTTTATTTGCATAAAATTCTGTGAACTTTTTTCTTCACTATAATTTATCATCTGAGATGAGTGGGTTGCCATCAAGTACAACATATGTATCATAATGCCAACAATCTCACCCTTTGGACTTTATGAAAACCTCAAAAACTTCAACGACATTCTCCCCCTTTGACATCAAGGGCAAAGGGTTATGCTCCCCCTAAGAACATGCTCCCCCTGAATATGAACAAGATCTACAAAGAAGAACCATAGTCCATCAGAAACCATTAATGACCAAGAAAGAGATAGAGACATATTGCAGCTATATTTAGACCAGCTCCCATGATCTCCTTTTGTACATCCTCCATAATGCCAACAATGCATTATATGCTCCCCCTGAACCTGTGCCGCAACCTAGCACATGTACGCATATACCCCAGATGAATCATGCATACAACCAACAATCAGAAGAGTCTCAACAATAAGATGATGCATCAACAACCCCCAACTTTTACCTGAGGTATTCAAAAGTCTCCCTAGGCAACAATTTGGTGAGAATATCAACAACTTGTTCCTTAGAAGGAACATACTCCACTTGACCTTTTGTTCAAGCACTTGTTCCCGGAGAAAATGATACTTGATTGGTATGTGCTTGGTTTTTGAATGCATGACAGGATTCTTTGAGATGATGATTGCATTTGTGTTATCGCATAAGATAGAGATAGGTGGTGTACAAGTGATTTGAAGATCCTGCAAGGTCTGCATCATCCAAAGGAGTTGAGTGCAGCAAGATGCAGCAGCAACATATTCCGCTTCCGCTGTAGAGAAGGCAATTGAACTCTGTTTCTTGCTGAACCAAGATACTAATCTGGAACCCATAAAGAATGCACCACCACTTGTGCTCTTCCTGTCATCCACGCTTCCGGCCCAAGCTGCATCTGTATAAGCATGAAGTGTGAGATCTGTATCTCTAGGATACCATAAGCCATAATTTTGTGTCCCTTGAAGATATTTGAAAATTCTCTTTACTGCCTGAAGATGAGTCTCCTTTGGATTTGCCTGAAATCTACCAACTATTCCTACTGCATGCATGATGTTCGGTCGGGTACCTATCAAATAAAGTAGACTTCCGATCATAGATCTGTAGGTTGGTTGATGTACTGCTGCAGATTCATCATTTGCACTGAGGCTACATCCTGTGACCATGGGTGTACATACTGGTTTTGCATCTTCCATGCCATATTTCTTCAAGATCTGTTTGAGATACTGGGTTTGAGATAAAAAGATTCCTCCTTCCTTTTGTTGGATTTTCAAACCAAGGAAATATGTCAGTTCTCCCAGCAAGGACATTTCAAATTCCTTTTGCATGACCAAGGCAAAGCTTTGACTCATGTCTTCTTCATTGCTGCCAAAAATAATGTCATCTAAATACACAACAAGTATTAGCAATTTGTAATTTTCAATTTTTATATAAAGATTGCTATCTGCTGATCCTTTTGAAAAACCTTGTTGATGAAGATATTTGTCCAAATGATAGTACCAAGCCCTTGGAGCTTATTTGAGCCCGTAGAGAGCCTTTTTCAATCTGCATACAAGATTTTGATCATTTCCAAGAATGAACCCATCTGGTTGTTCAATGTATACTTCTTCTTCCAAGTCTCCATTCAGAAAGGCTGATTTCACGTCCATTTGAAATACTTTGAAGTTTTGAAAACTTGAGAGAGCAAGGAACATTCGGATGGCCTCAAGTCTTGCAACAGGAGAAAAGGTTTCTTCAAAGCCTATTCCTTCTTGCTGCGCATACCCTTTACAAACAAGTCTGGCCTTGTTTCTAATTACTTCTCCATTTTCATTCAATTTATTTTTGAAGACCCATTTTGTTCCGATAACATTCTTATCCTTTGGTCTAGGAACCAGTTCCCAAGTGTTGTTCCTTTCGATTTGCTCAAGTTCTTCATCCATTGCTTTTATCCAACATTCATCTTTGCATAGCCTCTTTCACATTTTGTGGTTCAGTAGAGGAGAGTAATGCCAAATAGCTTGAGGCTTCTGCAACTGTTCTTCTTGTTTGTACACCTGCTTCTTTCTGCCCCATAATCTGAGATTCTGGATGATTCTTCTGAACATATCTGGATGGAGTCTTTTCTTCTATTCTTGTTCTGCTCCTCTGGTTCTTCTTGAGGTTTTCTTCATCATTCTGTTTTTGAGGGTAGCCTTCATCTTCTTCGATGTCTTCATGATGTACTTGTCTAGGGATGTATCCCTTTTCATCAACCACTACATCAATGCTTTCAACAATTCTGCCAAGTCTTTTATTGTAGCACTTGTATGCTTTGCTATGTGGAGAGTAACCAAGAAGAATGCCTTCATCTGCTCTAGGTTCAAGCTTGCCAAGCTGCTCATCAATATTCTTAATATAGCATTTTCTCCCAAAGATTTCGAAGTGCTTTACCGAAGGAGTCTTACCATTCCAAAGCTCATGAGGAGTTTGAGTGTTGTTCACCCAGACATTTGTTTTGTTGAGAATAACCACCGCAGCATGAGCAACTTGACCCTAGAAAGTTGCAGGAGTTCCTGACTCCTCAAGCATAGCACAAGCCATTTGTTGGAATGGTTCTGTTCATCCTTTCCACTACTCCATTTTGCTAAGGAGTTCTAGCTGTCGAGAATTCCCTTCTTATTCCATGTTATTCACAGAAATCGAAAAATTCATTTGAGGTAAACTCCCCACCTCTGTCAAACCCGAGGCACTTAATTTTGTGATCTGATTCGTTTTCAGCCAAGGTTCTGAAAGATTTGAATTTTTCGAATGCTTCATCTTTGTGTTTCATAAGTCCTAACCAAACCATCCTGGAGAAGTCGTCAATGAATAATATAAAGTATTCTTCTCCCCGAGGTGACCTTGTCCTAAATGGTCCACATACATCTGTATGGACTAGCTCA
>APFE030196696.1:125947-153400 GCA_000404065.3 Pinus taeda
AAGTTTGTCCCATCAAAAATCGGTGGCCTGATTGATGCTTCTCTCTCGTAGTTTCTCATGATGATGGATCTTCCTTCAAGTGATCAAGCTTCTTCAGAAGGACGTGCTCTGATACCAATTGTTGGAAATAATACTGAGAGGGGGGGATGAATCATTATTATCAAGTCAAATATTCCTTTTTCAAATCCAAATGATATACGCTACTTCAGTTAATTAAACCCGCAACTATGTAGAAGGAAACCCGTGTATACTATGCAAACTTATAATTTACTTTATCTTTCAGATGTTGATTGTTAATTTGTGTATGAGAATCAAATAACCAATAACCAGAAACAGTAAAACAGAGCAAAAGACAATCACACACAAGAACACAAGATATAAGGTGGAAACCCAATGTGGGTGAAAACCACCTGCTGCAATTCATCTCTATCTTCTCTTTAATTAGAAACTTCCTTTTACAATTATACTAGTGCAGTACTTTACCAGTACGCAGGCTGCAACCTGCAGATAGCTACAACCCTCTCTCGTTTTCTAGCTTCTCCTGGAAGGGAGCTACAACCCCCTTAGCTCTTGTACTAGCCAAGATACTAGTACGTAGGTGCTGGCCTACAGAAGGCTACAACCTTTTCTTTCTTCCAGGGACCATGTTTCATAAATTTTCAGACTGGATCCATGAACATCAATCAATCATCAAGAATTTCTGCATCAAACAATCTCCTTTTCACCAATTAGAACTGAATCAAGTAGACACTTCTCTGGCCGCTGTATCCAAATCACAGTAACAGTAACCACACACCAAATCTGAACCCAGAACAAAGATACTATCATTCAAGCTTAAAGATTATGACCAATCAATAGAACTTATCCTTCTCCTTGTGCTCAGGTTCCTTCTTTATTCAGATCCAAATCTACACCATAACCCAATCACAGTATTCCAGATCTAGCACTTTATCAGATATTCAATAAAAATTCGGATGATGCTTTCCCAAATGATCTCCTTCCTCTTTTATAGTATTAGGCCTTTCACAATACCACGGTCCAAAACCATAATAACACAATACCATGAACCCAATACTTGGGATCAACACTTTTGGATGGAATACCACGGACCAAAACCATAGGATCAAAAAATTGTCGGACTAATACCATGAACCAACCATGAGAGTGCGTGAGATCAACACTTTTGGATGCAATACCACGGACCAAAACCATAGGATCAAAAACTGTCGGACTAATACCATGAACCAACCATGAAAGTGCGAGAACTTTTCTCCACATGAAATAAACTTTTCTCTGCATAAAATTCCGTGAACTTTCCTCCACATGAAATAAACTTTTCTCTGCATAAAATTCCATGAACTTTTCTCTGCATAAAATTCCGTGAACTTTTCTCCACAGAAATAAACATTTCTCTGCATAAAATTCTGTGAACTTTTCTCCACATGAAATAAACTTTTCTCTGCATAAAATTTTGTGAACTTTTCTCTACATGAAATAAACTTTTCTCTGCATAAAATTCCATAAACTTTTCTCCACATGAAATAAACCTTTCTCTGCATAAAATTCCGTAAACGTTTCTGCACTATAATTTATCATCTGAGATTAGTGGGTTGCCATCAAGTACAACATATGTATCATAATGCCAACAACCACCTCTCACCAATGTGATTTTCGCAGGACAGCTCAAGACACATTTTGGTGCACCTCCTCAACTCAAACCAATGACCGATATTTTCAATTTGAAGGACAAGCTGGTAGAGAGCAAGTCATCATCTTAGTTCTTCTCATTAGGTCATTGTTTATTTTTAGAGTTAGTTAACTAGTTAGGAGGAAGGTTGTTTGAAACCTCCTCAATTTTTGTATAATCTATTTTTGCACATTAGTTAGAATAGTATTTATATCCTTCTCATGCATTTAGAGAAGGGTCTAGAATTTTACAAAAAACATTTGCAAAGAATGCACTTTTGTAAGTTTGTGAATGCTTTGGTGGAATTATGAAACATGATCATTTCTTTTAGATATCAGACTACTTTCCTTTGTTGATGCACTATTGTGTTCTTGGGAGATAATTTGATTTGAAGAAAGGAGTTGATCCATGTCATTCATTAAATGAGCAAAACTTCGCAAATATGGTACTATTATCTTGTATGATTGTTTATGTTTTCTTTTAATCAGTGACAACACTTTACTTTCATGAATTATATGTGAGATTTATTCTTCCTGTTAAGCATTAATTACACTATTGTATGATGCCTAGCTGAAATTGTTAATTTTCATATATATAATTCATCATATATGCGATATATTTTATAAATTCCTTTGACTAACTATCTAGTCAAAGAAATTATCTTATATGTTATCATCTTTGTTTATGCGTGATTAATCTTTATTATCACATGTTAAGCAGATATCTATGTAGATCGCATATCACACAAAAATACCCGAGTTTATATTATAATAAGTTAGTTAGAAGATTTGCATGATATAATAGGTCACTTAGATTATCATTATTCTATTTGAAAATGCTCATGAACCACCCACTCTCATATTAAAACCCACACTAGGAAACTGGTCCCATTATCCCCAGTCGGAGCCACCACTTTAAATGGAAAAGGAGTTGTCTTAAGGTTCGGACCGAGTGGTTATCCCCCATGTTGTCGTAGCGATTTTCAAAGCCTCAACAGGCCGTTACAGCTATATGAATTGATCGATGTTCATATTCTGGAAAATGCAAATTATATGGTCATATTTAATTAATAATTAGAAGATAATTAGAAAAGCATAAATTTATTTTTTATATCAATAAAGTATTTGTTTAGAAATGGGAATAGTAATTAAATTATAATAAATAAAATATTAAACAAGAAAAATAAAAATAGAAAACTCATGGTAAAGTCGTTGAAATTGCATGCAACTCACTTGTCCACTTTCCAAGGCAACTATACCCCTGCCATCACCTGCTTGTTTCCCCAGGAAATTATACCTCTGCCTCTGCCAAAATGCATGAATGACTCCATGTTGGAGGGCGACACATACGTCTCTTCACCTATTAATGATGCTAGAGTGGAAGTTGTCATTGTGGATTTACTGTCAGAATCTATGCTGCTAGTTGGGGTGCTTCTTCGTGATTATGCAAAAGAGTGTGACTTATTCCAGCCTGATGAATGGGAGTGAAAGTGTTATGCTGCTTACAGCTTTTAGCAATAGACAGTAATAACTAATTATCACTTCGTTCATTGGTGTGCGACTTTCTTAATACTTCTCACTGCGTTTCACTTTGTGCGGGGGTTGATGCCTTCACTCTCCTTCGACAACAATGACTCTTTCTACCACTTCTAGCTTAGCAGCTTCCAGCTAACGCATTCACTTGCTGCCTATCATTTGTTCCCACCACTTATTATCCTGCCATATGTATAATCCAATGAAGGAGGTCCTGCCACTATTTATTTTCTTATTTATTGTGTAAGGGAGGGACTAATGCTTCTTCAGTTTTAGAGTATATATTTGTAGAAGGTAGCTTGTATGTTTTCATGACTATTCTGATAGTTTCTTCTAGGGTCAAATATTTATATTCAGTAATCTACTTTGAGAGAGAGAGCTAGGCACCCCCAGGTTCAATTCGTATTTCAAATTTCATAAGATGAATCTGCATTTAATTTTGTTTCATTAACTAGAACAATTTTTGTGAATAATTAAGGTAATGGACAAGTTGAGTAAGTATCAAGCTTAGGTTTGGGTAAAACACATCCACAACTGGGTGAAGATGGGTCTGTTGAGAACAATTCAGAGGAGGTTTCAAACTGGAGATGCCAGGAGCATGTGGGTGATAACCTCTCTAATTCAAGACGTGTCTCAAATCTCATCTGCCAAAGAAGAGCTCAAGAGATGAAGGCTAATTTGACAATAGTTGGTTCACAAAGGGAAAGAACGGTTGTGATAGTCCACAAATTGCAAGAAACTTCCTTAGACAAGCTACATTTGGATTACTCTCATGTCCCTCCTACTCATAAATTTATTGAAAATAAGTGTGCTTCTACAACTACACATAGATTGATTGGAAGGTATGGAGATTTCACTATGGAACACAAATTGGTTGCGACTAATGGAGATGTTACTCCTACACATGCACATACATTGGTAGGAAGAACATATAAAGATTGTAATGCTACTACACAAGAGATTTTGACTATTGGGGAAGCAATGCCCTTACCTCTAGACACAACTAGCGATTTTCTTTGGTTCCAATGCCTGCAACTTCCTTTGTTAAATGGATTTCTCTAGGAGCGACAAAGATTCCCAACCATGCAACCATGCCATGGTGCTTCTCCGGCCTGCTATTGGGGAACTGCTTGTGCTTACGACTTAGTGAATGGAGAGAGTCCTCGAGCGTTGTTCATTTTTCATTAAGTGAATTGCATGTATTGTAATGCAATGGTAGTGATGCAAATGTAGAGGTAGTGATGGGTGTCAAGGGCTGCAGAGAACATGCAGAAAGCCATGTGGTGATGTAACTAGTGAAGATATATATTTCTTAAACCAAGCAAACCAAAACACAACAAGATTTCTTAAGAGGTAAATAACTAATGCCAAATAGCATAACATTTAATATTGTAAATTAATGTTAGCGTTAGTCTACACTCGTGAACATATACGACTGAAAAAGTGCACATAATATATGATCCGCCTCAGGAAGAGGCCAAACAAGACTATGAAGCGACAAGCTATGCTCATTTAATGACAGTGCATAATAATAACCAATTTAAGCAACTTAAACTAATATTAACAATGTCATTTCAATTACTATAGTCCCTACCATGCCTGCAGCAGGGACTAATAATAGACTCAAGTCTTGAGAAGCAAATATTGACACCAACGTTCTCTTAACTATAAACCCTACATTTTGTTCATAGCACGTGGTATGTTACACATAGAATTTTGAAATGAAATGTCTAACGAGGCTTGGAATTTTAAATTCATTTTGTCTATCAAGTTAAAATTTGATGATGGTCATTTGATTTTGATTCTCATCAATTTGTTTGTGTTGTTATATGCAATTTTTTAATAACAATTGAGAGGTAAGATTGAAGGTTGTTATCCTCAAAGAAAGCACAATAAGTCACTAGTCTAGCTCTATAATGCCAAAAAATTCTTTATATTCCAACCTTTTTAGGTATTCCTTTTTTGTCTACAAGAATTTCATTTCCAAAAAATCCACCAAAGAATAGTGACAAGAAATAAGCACTACAACTAAGAAAATTTAAAATTAATATACCAAACTCTATATGAGCAGAATATCTAAGATTGATTTATTAATTCAATATATTATTATTCTAATAAGAAAATTTTCAAAATTAGATGGATATATTTTTAAGAAAAGATATGAAATAATAATGCAAAAAAATAATGCATTTCTTAAAAATTTTAAAGATCTTTATTGACTAAATGGTTGGTGCATTTCCTAAAAATAAATCACTGGTTAGTTCGAAACACATCGGCCAAAAATTTCTCTTATGTGATTTCTACCGAAAGACTTTTCTTAATTCATTATGGATCATAGAAGTCTGAATTCAGAAAACAAAATATTTATTGACTAAATAGTTGTGTAGAAAATCTTGTAGATTCACAAGATCGTGCAATTTACTAAAGCACAGGACAAGAATCTACTTCTATTATCAACCAACAGAAGCCAATAGATTGATGAAAACAATATGAAAAAAGAAGAAGATAAATCAATGGCACATAAGACAATAAGTTTTCTTGGGGAAAGCCACAGCTTAAAACCCCTACTATCTATATTTCATTAATCTGAAATCCAAGATGATAATACAATGCTTATTCTCACAAGAACAATCCCAACACTCAATATGACTAATCTCCCAACTCACAAGCAAGCTCAAGCCAAACCTTAGCTACTTTTGTTGCTCTCCAAGCCCCTATTTCCTTGCACCCTTGGTTAAAGAATTCAGATGAATACAATATGCTCTGCTCAACCTTGAGCTCTACCTGCACAAGTATTTCCTATCCTCTACCTAATGACTTCCTTTTGCCGATACTTAGCCAAATTTCCAAGCCTCCAAGCTTCTAATTCTTTGCACAATTCCTGAAAGAATTAGCCTATAATTAAAGGGAAATTCCTCATCCTTAACTGCGCAATTCAAAATTAGGTTGAATTCCTGATTGCATGCATGATCTATACAACTCAGTAAATCATACAACTGATAGTACATTGTCCCTGCACTCTAGTCTCGACCGAGTCCTTCTCAAAATCGACATGCATGAGTTTCTGATGAGGGAAACTTCAGTTAACTGGAATAGCACTAGTGAATGCATTAGTGCACCAACTGATTGTTAAATCTCTATTAGTTCTACAAATAGTTTGGAACTAATTTAACTTAACTTAACTCAGTAAACTGAGTTATCTATTTACAACTCACAATTAAACTCATACCGAACCCCTAAAACTTAGGGATAACATATACATGACTTCATAAAGACTTTCAACTCGAAATTGCTGAGATAATTAAGTTAATTAAATTTAATTAACTATTTACAAGTTGTTATGAGAGTATACTTTGATTTTAATTCTCAGTTTAATTCAAGGACAAATTAAACTGGAATTTTTGGATTCTATTTTTATCATTTCTTGTTGCTATTTCTAAAACTCCCTCTCAACAAGAAAGGAATTCAACTCGATACTGATCCCGAACCTTTGGAATGTTCTGCATGCAACACTTATCTCTAGCGTTGTTGCTCCAGCAACTCCAAAACCTCCATAAACAAAAAAACATCCAACTTGAATCAGTATGATGCATCTATCATCAAATTTTCTGACTGGTATTGCCTCTATGAACTGAAAACTTTGCGCTTTTGCTGACTCTGCCTTTATGCACCGTTGTTAACCCTTCTCCGTGCTCTTCAATAACTAACTGCTCTGGCATGTGTCACTTTGATCTCTAACTGCATCAATCCCATTGATTCCTCCCGCTACTATGTACTTTGGACTCCCGTAGCAAGGTACGATCCATGAGATAAAACCTCTCAATGGACCCTTCCCAATTTCAGCCCTCTTCGGGCTATCACTTCACATTGCCTCACCTCATACCTGAAGGTATGGCTGCATGTGATCCTTTAGCCCACTTGGCTCGAAATTCCCTCCTACTGGAGGTCTCTGCATGAGTGGATGCCTACACTTGGTCTCCTCTCGGCTTCTCCAATTGTGGCTACTCCACAATTTCTTGAGACTACTTCTTCTTTGTTTGAGTGGATCTCTCCACTCGATCTCCTCTTAGCTTCTCCAATTATATTTGTTCCACAATTGTTTGAGACTGCTTCTTTTGGGTCTGCATGTTGAGAGGTAATTTACTCTCCCTCTCAACCACCAAGTCTCTAACTTTTCCTTTCTCCTCAAGGCTTTGTATGCATCTTGAACATCAAGAGCATATAGGTTCTTGACCCATGAACCAATCTGTTGCACCTATCCTATGGTGATGTGTCTAAGGAAAACCTTTCCCTTATTAAAAACCACATCATAGCCATGATCTTTTAATACCGCGACTTAAACAAGATTCTTATTTAGTCTTGGAACATACATCACATCTATGATCCTAAGAGGGGAGCCAAACTCCCTATGAAAGGTAGTCATACCAATCCCAGTAGCTCTATACCTCTCGTCATCTCTAAACTCTGTGATTTTCTTAAGGTCTTTCTCCTCAAAATCACTAAAGAGATCTCTATTCCCTGTTATACAGAATGAGGCACCACTGTCAAGATACCACACGCCTCCCATGACAGTGTCGACCATGCATGCAATGAGAGTGAAATCAAGTTCGAATTGTGAAGCTAAAGCTTCACTTGTTGCCACTATTGTCAGCTCCTTCTTGCTTGCTTTCTTTTGTGGGCAATTCTTGGCATAGTGCTCATGATGGTGATAGTGAAAACACTTGACTTTCATCAAGTCCATCTTCTTTTCACCCTCCTTGCCTTGGGACTTCTTTCCCTTGGCCTTCTTAACCTTACTTGCTAAGGAAAAATCCTATTCCACTTCCTTGGAAGAGGTCCCATCTCTAGTGTTCCTCCTATTCTCCTCTTGCATCAAATCTGACCACAATCGTTCCCAATCTGGCCACCTCTCCCGACCATTGATAGAGTCCTAATAATTATGCCAACTCCTTAGGAGTCATAAAAAAGCAATACTCACTATATCATCCTCAAAAACCATGATTCCAACACTTCCAAGTTCATCATGACATTGAGTGAACTTGGTCAAGTAATTTGGAATTGAGTCACCTACCTCCATTTTGATTTTTTGAAGTTTATCTTTCAGTGCCAACTTCCTTTGGTCACTTCTGTTCTAGAAAAGGTCCTTCAATGCTTTCCACATAACATGCATATTTTCCTTCCCATGGAGACTTGAGACAATGTGGTCTCAAATTCCCTCAAGGATTATCCGCCTCACTTTTGCCACAAACTTCTTCCATTTGGCTAGATTCTGAGTGTCCGATGTTGGTGGCTTAGGAATGTCCTGATTAATGAATTCCTTCAAGTCATTGTCTTCTAAGACGGTCTCCATTTTGTCCTTCCAAGCTATATAATTGGATCTTCCATCTAAGGCATACTCAAGCCAAAAACCATAGAACACCATCTTTTGATCCTGAAGTATGTATTACAAATTAGAATTTCACATGTAACCCTCAACACAAAACTTCGAAATCTCCTCTAGTATATTATTCTTAGCTCTGATACCATGTAGAAAATCTGGTAGATTCACAAGCTTATGCAATTTGCTAAAGCACAAGATAAGAATCTACTTCTACTATCAACCAACGGAAGTCAATAGATCAATGAAAACAATATGAAAAAGAAGAAGATAAATCAATGGCATATACCATCATAAGTTTTCCTGAGGAAAGCCACAACTCAAAACCCATGCTATCTATATTGCATTAATCAAAAATCCAAGATGATAATACAATGCTTGTTCTCACAAGAACAATCTTAGCACTCAATATGATCAATCTCCTAGCTCACAAGCAAGCTCAAACCAAACCTTGGCCTCTTTTGCTACTCTCCAAGCCCCTATTTCCTTGCGCCCTTGGTCAAAGAATTTACATGAATACAATATGTTTTGTTCAACCTTGAGCTCAACTTGCACAAGTATTTCGTATCCTCTGCCTCATGACTTCGTTTGGCCAATACTTATGATGGGTCCAGCCCCTCATTAACCTTATTCTTATATTAATTCGCAATATATGTGTTATGATTGATGTGATAATGGTTCAATGTATGATTAAAATTTGATTGCATTGGTGATTGCGATGATTTGGTTTATGGAAAATATGTTGATGACTTAAATGATGCTATGGATATTTTGTGGTGATTTAAATGTACTGTACCCACGTTAGTCTTGGGTGGACAAGTGTCCCCGCCTCGGTAGGCACGATCCTGCCTTTGGGTAAACTCAGCAAACCCTAGTATTTTGGCTTATTTGCACTGTTGTTCATTGTGGTGACTGAGGGTCTCCTCCGATGGTTCTCTGTGCTAGTTCACTGTATCTTCTTGCGGTCTCAAGGGTTCGTGGCTTTGGCTCTAGTCTCCAATGAGTAAGATAAGCCCTCACTCTGAGCTATTTTCAATTTCTCCTTCTCCCTCTATTGCTAAGGTTGTCGCTCCTCGTGAGCAGGGAACCCTCGATGGCTGAAACTTTGCTCAGAACATGGTCTCGGCACGACGTCTTCACTTTGGGTAAGTCTGATTCCTAACCTGAAACCCTTGTCAATTTGTTTTCCCATTTGTTTCACTATAATGTTTAACCTCTGTCTTTGTTGGGTGATTGCAGGTGGAGTCGGCTCCAGGAACCTACTCTCCACTGTTGGGCACATTTGGAAACCTAGTAGGATCGCTCCTTTATAGTTCTGTCTGATCCTTCTTGAGCATTTAGTTGTCGGTTTGATGGTAGTCTGCTTAGGGTTAGGCTCTACAGGTGGTCAACTTACTTTTCCCATGTTTCTAAACTATGTTCTCGGTCTTAGCACAGTCGTTCCTCCATTACGTTGGTTGTAGGTTCTGGTCAGGGTTTCTCAACCTGGTTGCTGGTATAGACTTATCTTGGACTGTGTTTAATTCATATCACTGTGTACTGATTAATAGAGATAAACTATTTCATTTTGGTATCAAATGTTCAACTCAGTTATTTGATAAGTACTTTTTTGCGTGCGTTGTTATGTCGCCTGTGCCTGCTCACTATTATGATGCTCCTCTGTGTTGTTTGCCTTGATGCTTTAAGGGTTTCATGCCTTTTGTATTCATGTTGTTTCTCCTATTAATATGCCTATAAGATTTGTTGCCTACGGGCCTGTTAATCTCATACAAATTTGCAAATACTCATGTTCTGTAAAAGAAATGGTTTGCTAGCATACAGTAATAAATTTCAATGATATAGAAGGACTATTTAAATGACTGCAACGTAGATTTAAGTGCATGTTCTTGCAAAGATTTCTATTATGTTTTTTCCACTCTCCAATCGAACCTGTTACATTACATTTTGCTATCTTTTGTATGGTTTAGAAATAGTTCAACTTAACTGCTATCAGTTACATTGCTAGTTACATAGTTTCTGTAACTGTTATCTTGACTCTGCTGTAAAATGTAAAATTAACGTACGGAAACAAATTGAGAGAATAATTAATTAAGACAATTTCAAATTAACCTTTCACTTTCCTAAATGCTGCTTCACTAAGAAATTAAAACTAAAAATAAATTAAAATGTTTTTCCTAAATTGTCTCCTCTATCCTCACTGAGACCAAATGACCTCCAGCCACGATGATCCCTATCGGCTAGATGCTCCTACATCAGGCTCCCAAGGTAAATAAAATTCATGGCTCTGCTCCATGAGCTCCTCCACGAAATAGCCCGCTTGTTGTATCTATGCCGCGTCAAGCCACGAACTGTCGTCAATGGGACGGTTCTTCCACTTGACCAGGTACCGCAGGTACTCCTTTTTGTGAGTTCGCTTAGCTACCTGTGTGTCGAGAATTTTCTTGATTTCAAGGGGCTAAGCTGTAGGCATTTTCCTCATCCAAGAGCAACTATCACTCTGGGTGTCTTGTTGTCGCCCTATTGCACTGTCGTCTTTAGACTAGCAGTATATGGAAACAAATCTGCCACGTTGAAAATGGGTGATATGCCTATTCCAGGTGGAAAATGTATTTCATAGGCATTGGATGAAAATTTACGCAAAATTTTACAGGGGCCAACCTTCTTATACTTCAGCTTATTATATTTTCCCTTAGGGAACCGTTCTTTGCGTAAATATGCAAGGACTTCATCCCCTACATTGAATTGTACTTCCCGCCGCTTCAAATATGCTTATTGTTTATACCTCTGACTATTTTCCTTTAATTTTGACTTCACCTGCTCGTGTAAGTCATTCATTGCCTTGGCGAAATCTTCCCCATCAACACTCCTCCTTTCCAACTTTCCCAGATCTCGTAGTTCATGCACTCCGCGAGAATGCATGCCATATAAAATATAGAAAGGATTGTATCATGTGCTGCAGTTTGGTGAATCGTTATAAGCGAATTCCACCTGAGCAAGTACGCGATCCCACATTCGTAAGTTTTCTCCAATCAAGCTTCGTAGCACGTTTCCCAAACTCCTGTTTACCACTTCCGTTTGCCCATCAGTTTGTGGGTGGTATGTGGAGCTAAAGTTTAACTGCATGTCCAATTTCTTCCACAGGGTGTGCCAAAAGTGCCCTATAAATTTCACGTCCCTGTCATAAAAAATGGACCTAGGTAGGCCGTGCAACCTGACGATTTCTGTGAAAAACAAGTGTGCTACGTGAGTGGCATCACTGGTTTTTCGACAAGAAATGAAATGCACCATTTTTGAAAACTAGTCTACTACCACCATCATCGAGTCGAAACCTCCTGGGGTGTTGCCTCTGCTTCATCCTTCTGTGCAATGTATGTCCCCCTTGTCCCGGCCTGCTCTCCTTTAGGACATTCCTAGGACTTGTGCCCCCACTTATGGCATCTCTAATACTGTGCGGCAGCTCCTCTGTCTTAGCCACTACCTCTTCCACGTTGGTATGGTCGTCCCCCTCTTGTGTTACTGTCCTTCTCCACTGTCCCTAAAGTTTTCGAGCTATTGCCTTCATCATTGGGGTTGACAGCTTTACCTCTCCCAAAAACTCATCCTCTTCTTCTTCCAAATCCTCCTCCTCTCCTGGCATTTTGTTTCCTATTTATCTTCTCTTCTGCCTTCAAGGCGCTTTGGTAAGCCTCATCTATAGTCTTGGGTGAAAGAATTCTTATCTCATCCAAGATGTCTAGTCTCAAGCCATTCACGAATCTCGTTGTTTTATCTTGGGTGTCCTCCATGTAACCTGTCCTCAGGATCACCCGATAGAATTCTTCTGTGTACTCTTTCACAGTCATGCCTTTCTATTTCAGATTCTGTACCTTCCTATACATGACAATATGATAATCCTTGGGAAAAAGTTTTCCCTTCAACTTAGCCTCCATTCTACTCCACTTCTTGATAGGTTGTTTGTTCAACCTCCTTCTTTCTGCCTGTACACTATCCCACCATAAGGTTGCATGCCCTTTTAATATGGTGGTAGCAAATTTTACCCTCCTATCTTCAATGATTGCCTCATACTCGAAATACTTATTTAGCTCGCTAAGCCAATCGAGCAGTACCTTTGCTGATAAACTTCCGTCATAATTTTAAATCTCTGTTTTTGGCTTACTATTAGCCAACAAAACTGACTTCAATAACCTGATCTCAGGTCTATCTTCATCTGATCCGTCTGTTGTCGTTGCAGCTTTTTCATCACTCTCATCTCCTCCATCAGGATTCCTTTTTCTCCCTCCTTCTACCGCCGCCAATCAAGCGTTTAGGATCCGGATTTCTTCCCTCAGTCCTTCATCTGCGACTTTGCGTATACCTCTTCCACGACCTCGCCTTCCAACCTCCATTTCTGTCAAATTCAATTTCCAATTATGATACCACTTGATGGGTCCAGCCCCTCGTTAACCTTATTCTTATATTAATTCACAATATATGTGTTATGATTGATGTGATAATGGTTCAATGTATGATTAAAAGTTGATTGTGTTGGTGATTGCAATGATTCGGTTTATGGAAAATATGTTGATGACTTAAATGATGCTATTGATATTTTGTGGTGATTTAAATGTACTATACCTGCGTTAGTCTTGGGTGGACAAGTGTCCCCGCCTCGGTAGGCATGATCCCGCCTTTGGCCAAACTCAGCAAACCCTAGTCTTTTGGCTCATTTGCACTGTTGTTTGTTGTGGTGACTCAGGGTCTCCTCCGTCGATTCTCTGTGTTGGTTCACTGTGTGTTCTTGTGGTCTCGGGGGTTCGTGGCTTCGGCTCTGGTCTCCAGTGAGTAAGGTAAGCCCTCACTCTAAGCTATTTCAATTTCTCCTTCTCCCTCTGTTGCTAAGCTTGTCGCTCCTCATGAGCAGGGAACCCTCGATGGCTGCAACTTAGCTCGGAACACGGTCTCGGTACGTCGTCTTCACTATGGGTAAGTCTTCTTCCTAACCTGAAACCCTTGTCAATTCGTTTTCCCATTTGCTTCACTATAATGTTTAACCTCTATCTTTTTTGGGTGATTGCAGGTGAAGTCAGCTCCAGGAACCTGCTCTCCACTACTGGGCACATTTGGAAACTCGTTAGGGTCGCTCCTTTATAGTTCTATCTATTCCATTTTGAGCATTTATTTGTCGGTTTGATGGCAGTCTGCTTAGGGTTAGGCTCTGCGGGTGGTCGACTTACTTTTAGAAATACTTTTCCCTTGTTTCTAAACTATGTTCTCAGTCTTAGCACAATCGTTCCTCGATTACGATGGCTGTAGGTTGTAGTCAAGGTTTCTCAACCCGGTTGCTGGTATAGACTTGTCTTGGACTATGTTTTTACTTTATATCACTGTGTGCTGATTAATAGAAAGACTATTTCATTTTGGTATCAAATGTTCAACTCAGTTATTTGATAAGTACCTGTTTGCGTGCGTTGTTATGTCGCATGTGCCTGCTCGCTATTATGATGCTCCTCTGTGTCGTTTGCCTTGATGCTTCAGGGGTTTCACGCCTTTCGTATTCATGTTGTTTCTCATGTTAATATGCCTATAAGATTTGTTGCCTATGGGCTTGTTAATCTCATACAAAATTGAAAATATTCATGTTCTGTAAAAGAAATGGTTTGCTAGCATACGGTAATAAATTTCAATGATATAGAAGGACTATTTAAATGACTACAACGTAGATTTAAGTGCATGTGCTTGCAGAGAATTCTATTATGTTTTTTCCCCTCTCCAATCGAACTTGTTACATTACATTTTGTTGTCTTTTGTATGATTTAGAAACAGTTCAACTTAACTGCTATCAGTTACATAGTTTTTGTAACTGTTACCTTGACTCTGCTGTAAAATGTAAAATTAACATACGGAAACAAATTGACAGAATAATTAATTAAGACAATTTTAAATTAACCTTTCACTTTCCTAAATGCTGCTTCACTAAGAAATTAAAACTAAAAATAAACTAAGATGTTTTTCCTGAATTGTCTCCTCTATCCTCACTGAGACCAAATGACCTGCAACCACAATGATCCTTGTTAGCTATATGCTCCTGCATCAACTTAGCCAAATTTCCAAGCTTCTAATTCTTTGCACAATTCCTAAGAAAATTAGCCTATATTTAAATGGAAATTCCTCATCCTTAACTATGCAATACAAAATTAGGTTGACTTCGTGATTGCATGCATGATCTATACAACTTAGTAAATCATACAATTGATAATACATTGTCCCTACACTCTACTCTCAATTGGGTCTTTCTCATAATCGACATGCATGCGTTTCTGATAAGGGAATCTTTAGTTAACTGGAGTAGCATTAGTGAAGGCATTAGTGCACCAAGTGCATGTTAACTCTCTATTAGTTCCACAAACAATTTGGAACTATTTTAACTGAACTTAGCAAACTTATTTATCTAATTACAACTCATAATTAAACTCATACTGGACCCCTAAAACTTAGGGAGAACATATACATGACTTCAGAAAGACTTCAAACTCAAAATTCCTAAGTTAATTAAGTTAATTAAACTTAAGCTAATTAAGTTAATTAATCTAATTAACTATTTACAAGTTGCCATGAGAATAGAATTTGATTTTAGTTCTTAGTTTAATTCAAGGACAAATTAAACTAAAATTTTTGGATTCTATTTTTATCATTTCTTGTTGCTATTTCCAACAAATTGATGTAAAATATTAGTACTATAATACTTTCCATTAATCCCAAGAAATTTTCTACTCATTCTTGCTGTAAAACCACATGCTTAGCATAAATTACCAAAATTTTATCAAAACTTAGAGAGAAAAACAATTGCCTCAAATAAATTACCAAAGTCAATCATGAAGGATTTCTATATAGAAATCAAGATGTTGCAATTATAATCTGCCGTGAAAACAAAACAAAATATCTATTACTTTAGTCATGCATTAGTTATAATCCACGGTTAAACTAAATAAAATATCTATTTCTTTAACCATACATTCCATAGAAGCTATAAGCTTGGTCTTATAAAAAAGCGTGCAAAAGGTAATATAAACAAGATAATCACCAACAAAATATGGATAACTTACTTTGGAAAGCCTAGAGGCGATGCGGAAACGACCCAACTTAGTGTTAGAGTTAACACAACGGAAATTTAAAAACAAATAAGACTCACACAACATTCAACCATGAAACAAAAAGAGGTTTTAACGTGGTTCACCCAACCAATCTGGGCTACATCCACCAAACAGAGGCATCGACAATCTTATTACTCAAAAGGAGATTACATCAATAGATTTGCACATCTAGAATTCTTTTTCCTCACACCTTCTCATCACACATATCCTCTACGAGCTTACATTTTTATAGCTGGGAGTAGAAAACTGAATCATAAATTCACTCACAACAAATATAGGATGCAATAACTCCTCATCAGGAATAAATGGAGTTAATTTAGCAACAAATCCTATTGTTCTCACATTCATGAGATTTTCTCCAAATTTAATTAACAGAAAATCTCAACAATCTCCACCTTGACAACAGTTAGCCTGATACCTTGTTCCATTATTATTTTTATCTTTTCTGCAAGCCAAGAGAAGCCAGACACCATTGTAGCTTCTCTAACAAAACTGGTTTTGTGAATATGTCTGCATAGTTTTCCTTTGTATGCACTTTTTCAAGAGAGACTTCCCTTTCAACGATAACCTGTCTTACAAAATGGTACTTGATAGGTATATGCTTTGATTTACTATGATAGGCTGGATTTTTAGCCAAGTGAATTGCACTTTGACTATCACAAAATAACTTGATGTTGTCCTGTAACCTACCAAATTCACCAAACAAACCTTTCAACCAAACCGCTTCTTTGCAAGCATGTGAAGCAGATATGTATTTTGCTTCTGTAGTAGATAAAGCAATAATTTTTTTTAGCTTTGACATCCAGCTTATAGCTCCACCTGCAAGAGTAAAGACATATCCTGAAGTTGACCTTCTTTTATCCAAATCACCTGCAAAATCAGAATCAACATATCCACAAACAAATTCACTACTTCTGTTATAAGTGATACAATAATCACTTGTGCCTCCCAAATACCGAAGCACCCATTTCACTGCTGACCAGTGTTCTTTTCCTGGATTTTCCATATACCTGCTAACAACCCCAACTGCATGTGAAATATCTAGTCGAGTACAAACCATCGCATACATCAAACAACCTACTACATTGGCATATGGAATTCGAGACATATATTCCTTTTCTTTCGTTTGTATTAGGACGTAAACTTGAAGAAAGATTAAAATGGGAAGTTAAGGGGACTAAAACAGGCTTCACATTGTTCATACCAAACCTCAAGAGTATTTTCTCAATATACTTCTTTTGTGATAGCCACAACTTACCATTTCTCATGTCTCTGAAAATCTCCACGCCCAAAATCTGTCTTGCTGCTCCTAGATCTTTCATATCAAACGTCCTAGCCATCTAAGCCTTTAACCTGTTGATCTCTGTTATGCTTTTGCTTGCTAAAAGCATATCGTCAACATACAACACTAAGATAATGAACATGCCATTACTTAATTTCTTAAAGTAAACATAATGATCATATTCACTTCTTATATAGTTTTGACTCATCATGAAAGAATCAAATTTCTTGTACCACTGTCGAGGCGTCTGCTTCAGACCATACAACGATTTCTTGAGTTTGCAGACAAATTTCTTGTTGCGATTTTGAACAAACCCTTCCAGTTGTTCCATGTAAATCTCCTCATCTAAATCTCCATGTAAAAATGCAGTTTTAACATCTAGTTGTTGTAATTCTTAATCAAGTAAAGCAACTAATGTTAACACAATTCGAATTAAAACAATTTTTACAACTCATGAAAATATCTCATGAAAGTCAATTCCTGCTTTCTGAGAAAAACCTTTTGCGACCAGCCTTGCTTTGTACTGTCCTCTATATCATCAACACCCCTTTTCAATTTGTAAACCCAATTACATCCCACAGTTTTCTTGTTTTTAGGAAGTTCTACCAAATCCCATGTGGCATTCTTGTCTAATGCCTTCATCTCATCCTTCATAGCTTCTTTCCATTTATCACTCTTAAAACCTTCTACAGCTTCCTGATAGGACAAAGGTTCATCATCATTAGCGATTAAAGCAACTGAAGTAACATAATCATCATACCTTTTAGGAGGACGTTTGATTCTCGTGGACCTCCTTAAAGATGTTTCTAGCACTTCCACAATTTGATGATTATTATTTGTAGGAACTTCTTCATGATCAGCATCTCAAACACGTTCATGATCTACATTTGAAACTTGTTCATGATCTGAATCTGAAACTTGTTCATCTGGACTATCATCAGTATTTGAACTAGTTTCAAACTGAATGTGTTGAAGCTTAGATACATTATCCTGTTTCAATTTATCATCTACATCTGGATTTTCAAGTGAAGATTCATTAAATTTAACATCTTTTTTAATGATGATCTTGTGTGTAGTAGGATCCCACAACCTGTATCCCTTAGTCCCATCACCATATCCAACAAAGATATATCTTTTTGATTTAGGATCTAATTTAGAACGCTGATGTTACAGAACTAGAGCATATGCATCACAACCAAAAACTTTCAATTTAGAATAATCACAAGGATGACCTTTCCATACCTCTTGAGGAATTTTGCATCCTATTGCAGTTGATGGTGATCAATTTATCAAATAAAAAGCTGTAGAAACCGCTTCTGTCCACAATTCCTTCTGCAAATTAGCATTACTAAGCATACTTCTTGTTGTCTCTAAAAGAGTCTTGTTCATGCGTTCAGCAACTACCTTTTGCTGAGGAGTATATACAGTGGTTTTATGTCTTTCAATCCCAGCGTCCTTGCAATAATTATCAAATTACTTTGAAGTAAACTCACCACCATTGTTAGTTCTTAAACATTTAATGGTTCTTCCAGTGATGTTTTCAACTAATGCTCTAAACTGTTTGAAAACTGTGAATACATCAGACTTCTTCTTTAACATATAGACCCACACTTTTCTAGAGAAATCATCAATAAAAGATACAAAATATGACGATCCTCCATATGAGGTTGTAGGAGATGGGCCCCAAACATCAGAATGGATATAATCAAGGGTTCCCTTACTAGTATGTTTTCTAGTTTTAAACTTATGCTTGCTTTGTTTCCCAAATAGACAATGTTTGCATAAATCTAACTTAGAAGATTTTAAACTAAGAAGTAACTTACAATCAGATAAAAATTTTAATCCTCTTTCACTCATATGGCCCAACCTTTGATGCCATAAACGAATAGAATTACTGCCATTTTCAGATATTGTAGAAGCATGATCTGACTCCGTTCTTCCTTCTAACTGAAAAAGATTTCCAACCTTCTTTGCTTTCATTACTAGTAAAATTCCTTTATAAACTTTCATTAATCCACCTTGAATAAAGGTTTTATATCCATTAGTGTCTAGTACTCCTAGTAAAATGAGGTTTTTTTCTTAGTTCAGGTACATGTCTTACATCAGTTAAAATTTTATTTGTCCCATCAAAAATTTTAAGCTGGATGCTTCCAATTCCCACAATATTACATGAGACATCATTTCCCATGTAAAAAACTCCATCATTGATTTGACGCACCAGAATCTAACAACCAATGTTGATCATGATTAGACAAACTAACTGATAACACTTCATCACTCATACCTGAAATGGATGTTGAACCTGTATCTATCGTGTTTGCTTCTTTCTTCTCTGTCGAAGAGTCTTCTTTGGATGTTTGTTGTCTCTTCCAACAATCCTTCTTCAAATGTCCTGATTTGCCACAAAACTAGCACTTTACCTTACTCTTCTTCCCTTTCGATTTTGAACGCAAGTTGTTGTGCTTACTGAAGCGTCTTTCTTTAGAACGACCTTTGGCCATCATTGTTTCTGATGTAGAGATTTTTGAATTTTACCTTTTCCTTGTTTCTTCAGATAACAAAGCTCCAACAACATCATCAAATTCAAGGGTTTCTGATGAACTAAGACTTATAGAAGTAACAAAATGATCCCATGACTCGGGCAACGAGCATAATAAAGTTACAGCATTATCTTCTTATTCAAATTTTACTTCTATACTTTTTAACTGCACCAGGAGAGTATTGAAGGTATTCAAATGACCAGTTATCGTCATACCTTCCTTCATGCGCAAGCTGTATAACTGTCGCTTCAGAAGAATCCTATTGGTTAAGGATTTTGTCATGTACATCTTTTCAAGCTTTGTACACAAACCAGTAGCAGTTTTCTCTGAAACGATGTTAAACAAAACATCATCCGCCAAACACAGTCAAATTCCGCTTAGTGCTTTTTCATCCAAGTCGCTCCATTCATCATCTGTCATGGTGTAAGGTTGTTTGGCTTTTCCCAACAGTGCCTTCGCCATGCCTTGTTGTACGAGTAGATCATACATCTTCACTTTCTAGATCTCGAAGTTGTTTTTTCCATTGAACTTCTCGATCTCAAACCGAGCACTTTGTGTTTTTGCCATGTTTAGTAGCTCGTGTCACAAAAAATCTCCAATTTCAAAAGGAATTAGTTTTGATTAAAAAATCCCTTGTCTTATAATATCATGGCATATTACAATTTAAAAAACGAAATATGATATAGTTATAATATCATATATAATACAAATCGTTTTTTTTTTAAAAGGCATTTCGTAACAGCTTTATAAAAACTTCAAATCGAATTTTTTATGTAAACAAGAGACCCATTTGAAATCATTTTTAAAGACCCATTTCAAAAACGTTCCAAATAAAATATCATTTTTTCAACGGTTCAACGTGGCATTTCAATAATCGATGTAAAAGAAAAACTTGAAGACACCGTGCAGCTACCTTTCACTGCTGCAAATTCACCATTCTACGCTACAAATCAAACAACTTCCACCTAGATGAGTAGAATTCAACACTGTATCCACAGTGGGCCGCCAATCAGCACCTCAAGGATTGTCACCAAATTATGCAGCCACAAACTTGTGTTCCACTGATTAGATTTTCCACATGAATGGTCGCTTATCAGCAGATATGGAATGTTCCACCAACTCACAGCACTCTTCTGCACACAACATATACTCAACAAGTAGGCAGCCTCAATTCAACTCTTCCTCTTTTGATTCTATAGCAGATTGATGACAGATCTGGCCACGCAGATTGATAATAGATCTGGTCTCTTCCAACAGCTCATGGCGTAGTGCATCAATACACACGGCCACGCAGATCGATTGGAAAACATGTCGACGCTAGTGCATATGCATATGCACCTGTCTCTGCTACCGCATATGTTGAGACTGTCTCAGTATCACTGCTGTTGCTTTACCTTGCTTTTCTGTTGTAAATATCTGATCTTTGACGCAGCTAGCAACAATGCTAACAACACACAGGTTCACTCTTCAGCAACAAGCAGTGGATGGTGGTTCAACCAACCAATCAGGGCTGCGTCCACCAAACATAGGCATCGATAATCTTATTACTCAACAGGAAATTACATAAACAGATTTGCACATCTGGAATTCTTTTTCCTCACACATATCCTCTACGGGCTTACATTTTTATAGCTGGGAGGAGAAAACTGAATCATAAATTCACTCACAACAAATATAGGATGCAATAAATCCTCATTAGGAATAAATGGAGTTAATTTAGCAACAAATCCTATTGTTGTCACATTCATGAGATTTTCTCCAAATTTAATTAACAAAAAATCTCAACACATAGAAGGAAAAGAAATCAACAACAAAGGAATTGACACTTTGTTCGGTGAATCCCATAATTTTAGCAATTCAACATTCCAACCTAGGGTTTACGTGGTTGATATCCGTGCATTTGACTGAACACATTATGATTGATTTTTTATTTTTATTTTTTGAAGCTAGAGCCTAATAAAGTTTTAAATTTTCTTAAAAAACTATTGAAATTTTGACATAATTTTGATAAAATATGGTGGATTTTTTTGTAAATTCAAGTGATTGTTGTTTAGTTTTAAAATTTTAGGTGTTTTAGAGATTTTTTTATGGTGTTAATCTATTTTCATCATTAAAAACATGATTTAAACATTCTTATTACTATGTATTTTAGAAAAGGAAAAAAAAAATCACAAAATTTACACATTAAAATATTCCACTATTTTATATTTAAATGATTTTTGGAATAATTGTAAACTCAAAAATATTAAAATTAATTTAATGTTTAAACCAACCACTTTTTGAGAATGTAATTGAAAAACAAAATATTAAATTAATTTAATGTTTACACCAACAACTAAATTAAATCATATCTGATATTTATGGTCCTTTCAGTTTTTTTCTCTATTTGCTTTTACGCACTCCTCTAAAACACCCTTAGGCTTCCAAATCCAAATTATTAAGTAAACTTTCTTTTAATTAAATCACAATTAATTAATTCTAAGTTGTAATAATACTATCTAAACCTTAAATATTTGTGTTATGTTTTGTGAATACTTAAATCTTAATAATGTTCTATATGATGTTATACACTTAAATCTTAATAATGGTCTATATGATGTTGTACACTAAAAACGTCATTCTATTAAAATCGTTCTTAATATCTTCTTTAATAAGGTTATATATAATGGATTACCTTTTATATGTAATGGGTTACACCGGGTTTGGTCGTCGTATTATTATTATTATTATTATTATTATTATTATTATTATTATTATTATATTATTATTATTATTATTATTTCTGGTTTACAAACAATAATGTAAGTTGATATATTTTTATATTTCACATACTTTGTAATGAAAACAATGATTGTAATTAAGTTGTAAAATAAATTTTTTTAAGAACTCTCTAGTTAATATTGTTCAGATCTGTCGTCAAATATACATTTTTTTATTTATTTTTTTATTAAAAAGACACATAAAAATATTATCAAAATAGTTATAAGGATTAAGTCGACCAATATTAATCAGTTGTGAAATCCTCCCGTGCACAACCCCAAGAAAGTGGAGAGCATATTTCTCCTCTGTCTAATGGGTAATGGCAGGGCTTTAAATTTGTTGAGTTTGGTGTTCTCTGCATGCGTGTTGGTATTGGAATTGGCATTCAAGTGGGATTCAAGTGGTTTCATGCGCATTCATGATGGTGGCTGCCATGTTCTTGGGTAAGAGATAAATTGCTTCTCGGGTTTGGTTTTTTTGAGCTTTTTGCCCTTTAATAAGAAGGGGCCTAGGGCTATCTAGGTTATTACTACAGTGTATCGGTTTCAATTTTGGTTCTTAGTTTTGGAAAGGCGAAGGAGACAAAGCATGAATAATTCACACATAAAACATGAGATGTTGCTCTTCTATTGATCACACAAAACTTGATTCTTACAATGAACCTGGTGAAGTGTATTTAACCTTTTCCAACTAGCGAATTGCCTAAAATATCTTGACATGCATCCACATGCAACCACACACTAAAAGTCGTTTATCACTTAACTCAGCTTGACTCAACACTCAATCACTCAGTTAATTGACTCTCTAATTTTAGCCAACTCCACATGCAAGAGTAATTATCTTATTTCAACACTCCCCCTTAATTACGACTGCTAAACTAAAACATGACTCATGACAACTCAAACATGTTTGTTGGTCTATGTCTCAGCTAGGCTTACCACACCCAAGTTTCTTCTATGAAACTCAAACACATCTTATGCTAATGACTTATTTAATATATCAACCAATTGATCACTAAATTTACAAGGGTTCAAGTGAACTTCTTCATTGCTCACAAGTTCTCCAATAAAGTGATATCTAGTATCAATATGCTTTCTCTTTTGTGAAACACGTTATTCTTGGATAGTGCAATCGCTTAGGTGTTGTCACAATATATTGTTGTTGATCCTTGTTGTTTCTGCTTGAGTCCCTCTTCTTAACCACACTGCTTGACATGTTGTTGATGTTGTTGCTACATATTTTACTTCTGCTGGTGAAAGTGTCACAATGGGTTGCTTCTTAGATGCCCATGAAATCACACCTGAACCAAGGTGGAACATAAAACCAGAAGTGCTCTTCCTATCATCCAAACTACTTGCAAAATCACTATCTATGTATCTAATCAGATCCTTTTTTTTGTGCTTGCATACATTATGCCACAATCTCTAGTTCCTGTTATGTATCTCAAAATTATTTTTCCTGCACTCCAATGTGTGCCTTTTGGAGTCTCCATAAATCTGGAAATCAAACTCACTCCTTGCATGATATCTGGTCTTGTAGTTGTAAGATATATGAGGTTGCCAACCAACCTTTTGAATAGAGTTGGATTGACATATGATCCTTCATCATTATTGCTTAACTTTGTACCTGTGCAATTGGTGTAGGGACAGGTTTGCAATTTTCCATCCTGAATCTTTTCAACAAATCTTTGGAATATTTATTTTGACAAATAAAAAATCCTTTTTTTAATTGTTCAAATTCTATGCCAAGAAAATATTTCATGAGACCAAGATATATCATCTCAAATTCTTTCATCATGGTTGCTTTAAATTCATCTATCTCAAGATCACCTCTAAAAATAATGTCATCAACATATAAGTAAACAATCAAAATATGTCCATGCTTATTTACCTTTGTGTATAAAGTAGGCTCAATGTTGTTTTTGCAAAATCCATTCTTGATCATGTAGATGTCAATTATCTTATACCAAGCTCTGGGCGCTTACTTTAGTCCATAGAGTGCTTTCTTCAGTCTATAAACTTTCTCTTCATTACTCTTAACATCATATTCTGGAGGTTACTGCACATAAATTTCTTCTTCTATAATTCCATTCAAGAAGGTTGATTTCACATCCATCTGATATACTTTCCACTTGTTTTGAGTTGTTGTGGCTAGAACTACTCTTGCAATATCCAATCTAGTTACCAGAGCAAATGTTTCTCCAAAGTCTATTCTTGGTTGCTGCAAGAATCCTTTTGCTACAAGTCTTTCTTTAAATCTGTCAATTTCACCTTTCTCATTCAACTTTGTCTTGTACACCCACTTCACATCAATGAGAATTTTGTCCTTTGGTAAATCAACCAAATCCCATGTATTGTTCTTTTCAATAGCTTCAATTTCTTCATCCATGGCTTGCACCCAATTTTCATCTCTGATTGCTTCTTCAAACGAAGAAGGTTGGAATGACAACAATGCAAAATTTGAACTAACATCCAAATCCTCATAAATATCTTTCAAACTTCACATCTTTCTCTTACCATTCCTTGATTCATCACTTGATTGATTGCTGGGAGAATCCTGATCTATTGATTTGGTTGAAGATCCATGCTACTCTGAAAATATTGGATTCCTTGTTGGCGTGCCTCTGTTTGGTGTCTTCACGTGTGATTCTTGTTGCTCCTTTTCTGTTGTATCATCTTATTCCATCAGTGGCACTTGTGCATCAGCTATTTTATCTATAGTTTCATTCCATGACTCTTGTTCCTTGAACACAACATCTCTGCTAATTATGGTCTTCTTTGTGACAGGGTTATACAATTTGTAAGCTTTTGATTGCTCACTATAACCAGTGAATATGAATTTTTCACTTTTATCATCCAATTTGCCTCTTCGCTCCTTAGGTACGTGTGCATAAACTACACATCCAAATACTCTAAGATGAGATACGCTGCAATGCATACCTGACCATGCTTGTTCTGGTACTCTGTTCATCACACTCTTTGTAGGAGACCTATTGATCACATAAATAACACATGCAACTACTTCTGCCCAATACTCATTAGCCAAGTTTCTGCCTTTCAAAGTGCTTCTTACCATGTTCATAATTGTCTGTTATTTCTCTCTGCTACACATTCTGCTACGGTGTGTACCTGGTTGTAAATTGTCTTCTGATTCCAGGTTGTTTGCAGTAACATGGAATGCCTGTGAGTCATATTCTCCACCATGATCTGACCTCAATACCTTGATCTGTCGATCACTTTGGTTCTCTGCTAAGGCTTTGAATTCTTTGAACTTTGCAAAGGTTTCAGACTTCTGCTTCAAGAAGTAAACCCAATTCTTTCTGTTGTAGTCATCAATGAAAGTGAGGACGTAACAACTTCCACCAATCGATTGTGTCCTTATAAGTCCACACAATTCTGTATGCACTAGCTCAAGTGGTTGCTTTGCTCTATATGCAACTCCCTTTGGAAAACTTTCACGGTGTTGCTTTCCGAAGATGCAACACTCACAAGTAATAACAGGTTCTTTGATGGGAGGTAATCCTCTGACCATTTGTTTCTATTGCAACAATCTTAAACCAGAAAAGTGCAAGTGTCCAAATCGAAAGTGCCATAACCAATAATCATTAGAACATGCAACTGTAAAATAACTCACCTGACCATTGTAATTCATAATTAGAGGCAAGAGAATGTTCCTCGTCATCTGTACCTTTTCTATCAGCTATTTGCTTGGGGGCTTGTCATATATAACACATTCTTGACCTTGAAAGATAACTCTATATCTTTTCTGTGTCAATTGACCAACACTTAAGAAATTATGTTTGAGACTAAGAACATAATATACCTCTGAGATTGTCTTCGACTCCCCCTGCTTGGTCAGAATGTTGACCACTCCTTTTCCATCTACTTCCATAGTCTTGTCAATCCCCAACTTTACCTCTGTTTTCACAAATTGATTGAAATTTGCAACCAAATCCTTGTTGCTTGTCATGTGGTTACTGCAACCACTTTCTAACATCCACACATTAGTAGAAGGTCCATGCATGGTATGGCAAGCTAGGAGCATGGAGTTAAAATTCTCTGTAGTGACATTAGCTCTTTGGTTCCCTTGATTAGCTATCTTCTTCCTGCAATCACCAACATAGTGACCAAATTTATTGGAATAATAACACCTCACCTTTGATTTTTCAACTCTTTGATTATTGTTGAAGCTTTTGTAGTTGCTTCCACTTTCATGTTCATGCTCTTCTTGGCCATCTCTCTGACCAACATATTTTTCGCTTCGTCCTCTACCTCTCGATCTACTTTTGCATCAACATGTATCTCTTGAAATAGAAACCTGACTTTTGAAAGCGGTCTCTAAAATGGATCCTTATTTCTGTCTATCCTTGTCTCATGCGATAGAAGTGATCCCTCAACTCATCAACTGTGAATGATGCCAAACCTTTGGCTTCTTCTATGGCTGCAACCATAACATCAAATTTTGTAGATAAAGATTTGAGGATCTTCTCAACCACTATTTGATCTTTAATCTCTTCACCATAAATCTTTAACTGATTTACGACAGTTATGATTCGATTCATGAAAGAATCGATGTCCTTTGTCTCCTTCAGCTACAGACTTTCAAAATATCTCCTTGTATTCTGCAAATTAACAATATTGACTTTGGCCATGTCTGTATAGTTTGTCGCCAAAGTATACCATGTTACTTTTGTTGAAGACATGATCATAATCTTCTGGAAAATTGCTCAGTCCACTCTCTGATGAATATGTTGCAGCGTTTGTGCATTCTTCTTCTTGTCTGTCTTCTTCCATTGTTCTCTTTTTGCATTACCTAGAGCTTGTGCTTTTGCTTCATCCTTAGGTTCTGAAAACCCAAACTGGACATAATCCCAGACATTATGTGCCTGCAATGTGGTTGCCATCTTAATGGCCCACACATCATAATCCTTCCTTGTAAAGGATAACAACTGGGGTTGGAACACACATCATAATCCTTCCATATAAACAGTGGAAACTCGCGCTGGAAATTTGAAAAAACCATCTTTCTCTCAAAATACTTTTTTAAAAAAACCTTAAATTTCTCTTTTGTAATTTTTTTTTAAATACACTCTCGATAAAACCCTAATTTTTTAATTTAAATTTCTTTTTTCAAAAAAACACCTTT
>APFE030196696.1:153420-178543 GCA_000404065.3 Pinus taeda
TTGTGAAGCCTTTTATAAAATCAATCGGAAAAGGTTTACGTGGCTCGTTTGATATATTAAAAGGCCTTTGAAAAACCATTCTCATAAACTTAAATCAACGTGAATACCAAATTTCACTTCAACGTTTTTACTTTCGTTGACTTTTTGAAACATCTGTCCGATAAAACGCACCTCGACTAACGTATGCCATGATTGCCAGCTCTGCGACTAACTCCTCTCACGATGTCTGTCTTCTGTTTAGTCCGCTAACGCTACACCAACTGAAGGGAACCGCGTGCGTTCAAATCGGGGCAAGTTTTTGACTTTTAAGGCCGCTCTCTCGTGAGCCTGAACGTGATATAGCGCCCTCTATAGAACTGTAGGATGTGTAAAGGAAAAAAAAAAATTCCTATCAACCTGTGGGAAAGGCCCAGGAGACAAAGCATAAATAATATAAAATATTCTTGCTCTTCTATTGATCACACAAAATATGATTCTTACAATGAACTCTATGGTGAAAAAGATATTTAACATTTTCTAACTAGCGACTTGCCTAAAATATCTCCATACAATCACATATTAAAAATCCTTTATCACTTAACTCAACACTGAATCACTCAATTAACTACTCTTTAAATTTAACCATTTAACCAACTCAGTATGCAGGGATAATTATCTTATTTTAAGACTTAAGTAAAACTTCTAAAATTAATTATTCGAAAAAATTCAAATTAGGTCTAAAACTTCGCAAAGGCCTAAAATGGTGAAAAATGTAGAGCTGTGAGAAATTTATCAGTTGTGAGGAATTTACCAGTCGCAGGTGGAAGGAATTGCGGCGTAGCGTGGTTGTTTAACAATCCTTGTGCTTTTCCAAAGTGAATTCTTATTATTTTCGAGATTTTGTTTTCCAGGGTCTGGTAAAATGGTCGTCGACCAATAATGCTGGGACGTACAGTTCTTGATTTATATCGCTATAATTGTCGTGTTGGTTCTTTTGGCCGGTTCAATGTCCTGCTTAACGCTTAGCCTCATTGCACTCAGCGTGATGGATTTGACGGTTCTCTTCGAGTAGGGAAGGCCGCAGGATGGCAAGCACGCTGGTTTGTATGTGTTTGTTTTTTCTTAGATCAATCTTAATGTGGATCCCTTTGCTTGTTTTTTTTTTTGTAGTGTATCGCTATCCGCGTAAGATTATTAAGGTGAATTTGAGAAGAACTTCTTGAATTTATTTCGCTTTGTTTTTTATCTGGTTTGAGGTTGAAGTTATACAATAGTTTCAACAATTTCGGTGTCTTTTATCTGGTTTGAGGCTAAAATCATGAATAGCGTCAACAATTTCGCTCTCTTGCCAAGCTGTGTTGCCAACAACCTACAGCCTGATGTCAATTTCAAGTTAAGATATTTCACGGGAATCAATACAATGTTTGAAAATCATTGGCCTTCACTGCAAGTGGAACGTCGCACGTTTTTATAACGACGTATAATTTAAGTGTTAATTTAACTAAGTGGAACGTCGCACGTTTTTATAACGACGTATAATTTAAGTGTTAATTTAACTAATTCAATTGTTTTAGAAATTTTCAAGGGATTTAATTTATTTATATTTTTTTATGAGAATTTTTTAAACCACTATCTCATGGATCTATAAAAAAAAAAGTTAAAATGAGATTTTTTTAACCACAATCTCAAATTGCCCATGGCTACCACAAAATCTTGATGAAAATTAAACTATACCCAATAGTGAAACACTCACTCTCCACCATACCCTAACTCTCTCTCATTACCTAAAATTACATGTGGCCGACCCTGGACTAAAGAAACAGCTCTATTTCGTCCAGCTCAATAGACCGACCAATTCATTAATGGTAAGCCTCTCGCTTGCTCTTTTCATTTGAATTTGGTGATTTGCATTCTCCCTCTTTTTTTTTTCCAAAGTTTCAATTTCACAATTTTTATTTTTTTTTAAATAATTAATAATATTGTTTTGTATTAATGAAGAAATAGTTACACTTATTTTTTTTGAATTTGTTCTTAGAGTTTAGGAGTTTAGTTGCAACTTCTTTATTTCTAGTAATGTATTTAATGATATAATTAATCATTTGATGAAGTGTAGAGTGTACGAAGAGAGTTCTCTTTGTTTCAGTGCAGTCTCCAGGTACAGTACTTACCTGTGACTGCCAACTTCTTCTTTTTCAATTCAAATCTGATTTTTATCTCTTTCATGACTTCTAAACTTAAATTCTGAAAATCCATCCACCCGCAATGAAATCAACTCATCTGATTCACATTCTTCGGAATACATCTCAAACTCATTTCCCCTCCAATCCCTTACGCTGTCCTGATCACCCGCTTCTGCATATGCGCTCTGTATTGTGACTTGACATCATGATATATGGATGTTGATTTGCAGTTTGCAGGCGCCCATTTCTCTGTGGCAGAAGGAAATGGCAACAACAAGGAGAACATTTCTCCGTTCTCCTCTTCCTCGTCGGACTCTGCCTTGCCCTTCCAAGACGTCACCCGCATTATCACATCTTCCGCCATTCGTAATGTAAACATTCACGGCCTCCTTATTTTGGTTCGCCTTTCCCTAACATTATTATTTGATTGTTCTAACTAATTTATTATCATTTGATTGTTCAGCCAATTTACTTCTTGTTCTTTTGTTTCCAACTTTCAAGGACTCAACTCTTATCGGGTTTTGAGTGCTTTCCATCTAAGTCTCCCAAGATTATGGTGTAACCCTTTCATAAGATAGGAATCAACACTCTTGCTGACGAAAGATATATAGATAAAATATCTACTTGGATATATTTTCACTCAATTTACTCAAGTAGCATACACAGTTCTATATTTTCTATATTAAGGTTACTTACGTAGTGATTGAATTCTTTGTTTTGATGACTCTTATGCATGCAAAATTAACATATTACATTTTCTATTTTTTCAACAATATAACATTTTTTAAAGTAATAATCCTAAATATACATAATAATCATAATGATAAATAATCATAATGATAAGGAAAAATCACAAGGGTTGGCATAGAATTTATATAGAAGTCATGATGAAAAGTACATTATCTATACCATTAACTATATAGTTTAATCTCTATGATACATTAATAGTGATTGTTCATATATACAAATTTTAAAGAGACATTTGCTTAGCAATTACACTAGAAGTAGTACTTTTTTGGCAAATAGGAACATAAACAACTTTTGGCTATGGCTTACAACTTATCCAATAAAGGGTGAAGATATAGGATTCATAATTACAATATAATTACACTTAGATATATCCAATTAAATTCATTACCTAGCTATACATTTTACACTACTTTTATGATTTTAAAGAGACATTTGCTTAGCAATTACACTAGAAGTGTACTTTTTTGGCAATTAGGAACATAAACAACTTTTGGCTATGGCTTACAACTTATCCAATAAAGGGTGAAGATATAGGATTCATAATTACGATATAATTACACTTAGATATATCCAATTAAATTCATTACCTAACTATACATTTTACACTACTTTTACGATTTTAAAGAGATTTGCTTAGCAATTACACTAGAAGTAGTACTTTTTTGGCAATTAGGAACATAAACAACTTTTGGCTATGGCTTACAACTTATCCAATAAAGGGTGAAGATATAGGATTCATAATTACGATATAATTACACTTAGATATATCCAATTAAATTCATTACCTAGCTATACATTTTACACTACTTTTACGATTTTAAATAGACATTTGCTTAGCAATTACACTAGAAGTAGTACTTTTTTGGCAATTAGGAACATAAACAACTTTTGGCTATGGCTTACAACTTATCCAATAAAGGGTGAAGATATAGGATTCATAATTACGAAAAATGATGAAGAGCTAGGAATAAACATCAGGTGGAAGAACGAATGATGCTCTTTCATTCAAGAACTCCATCGCTCCAATGTCAGGCTTAAAAATGAACCAGACTTGCTGATCTGGGCTCAGGGGGAAACAGGTGAATACTCCCCAAAAGATGGGTATAGTTTCTTAATGCAAAAGAAAGGTTGAGGAAACCCAGAATGGTGGTCAAAACACATTTGGAAGTTTAAATGCCCAGCAAAGGCCGGGATCTCCTTTTGGTGTATGCTAAAAAGGAAAGTTCCAACTTGGGACATTTTACGAGCCAGATACTTGTTTGGGCCAGGGAGGTGCCCCTTATGTAAGATAGAAGAGGAATCAATAAGTCATCTCTTTATATCCTGTGCAGAATCAAAAAAGATCTGGGGGGAGTTAATCAGACTGCTCAACATTAAGGCGCAGTGGGGGATTGAACCCTTGGAAGAAGCTTGGAGTAGATGGTGGCAGAACTACCCGGAGGGGAACATGAGAAACCTCCCTCTTATCTTCTTTTGGGGGGTGTGGATAGCGAGGAATAAAAGTCTGTTTCAAGACAAAGACACTCCAACATCTGTCATAGCTATTAACTGTGCAGCCATTTACTCTGCCATCCCTATCCCTGAAGCAAAAAATCCCCACTCACATCACAAGCCTGTTATTATCCAGGAGGGCATGCCCTGGGCTTTTTTCGATGGAGCATCTCAAAATAACAAGGCCGGTGCAGGATTGTGCATTCATCTGAATCCTGATCACTCTCTAAAAGCATTTGTAGGTCTAGGTTCTGGCACCAACAACTTTGCTGAGCTGTCCGCCTTGCGCCTTCTTCTTTGCTAGCTTCTTCAAAGAAACATCTTCACAATTCAAATTTTCGGAGACTCTTTGAAGGTCATAAACTGGGTTAATGGGAGTGCTATATGTCAAAATCAAATTCTGAAGATCATTTTAGAAGAAATATTGCATTTAAAGTCATCTTTTAACAGTTTTATCATCAGCCATGTCTATAGGGATAAAAACGAGGAAGCAGACCAACTTTCTAAGACTGGTTTACAGCAAGCTCTGGGAAGCTGGTCAATAGTTGAATCAAGACAGGGGCAGTCCTTTACCTCTGTTCGGCCCCCTTTTGCTCCTCCACAGTGATCGCAGCTCTATATTTCTTTTTGTTCTGGCTCATGGGCACCATTGTTTATACTTCCAGCATCTTTTTCTGTTATATTTCGAGTATTGCAATCAGAAAACTCTCTTTATACTTTTCATAACAGCATGATTTTGTGAACTTACAACCATGTAAGGGGTTGTTTTCCTTCTCTGAAGGAGACCCTAAAATATTTCTTGTTAACTGTTCTAAGCCTCCTGAAGGGAGGAAGACATGATAGTTATTGTCAAACTTCTATTTTAGCAGTATAGGATATATTTCAAACTTCTCAATCAGTCAAGAAAGACTGAGATTTTTTGTGTGAAAAATCAGCAAGCATCTGAATCATCAGAAATGCTAAAAGCATATGCAATGTAACTTTTTATTTTCTTAATAAAAATTTTGTTTTTTTTCTTCAGAAAAAAAAAAAAATATATATATATATAATATATATATATATATAATATAATATATATAATATATATATATATATATTATATATATATATATAATATATATATATATATATATATATATATATATATATAATATAAATAAAATAAATAAATATAAAATATATATATATATATATATATATTATATATTATATATATATATATATAATACAATATAATTACACTTAGATATATCCAATTAAATTCATTACCTAGCTATACATTTTACACTACTTTATATAACTAACACAATTTACATTATCTAAGTGTTGTAACATGACTTCTTAGGAACATAAATCATTTGTCTAAGGATTCATTTTAAACGCAAGTACAATTTCAAATACACACTTATTCGTTTCATGCAATCTCCAAAGATGATAATACCTCTCATCAAATGCATGCATAAATTCATATTCACACTTGAATATGTAAACTTCAAGGTTTAATTAGAGAGACTTATCTAAATATATGTTACCTAGAAAATTGACTAGGGGTAAGTGATTTTCCACCCAATTATAGGCACAATTACACCTTGTCTTTCTAATACTAGCCACTCCCTAGCCAAATCATGATACTAGAAGGATAAATTTAGGCAATTCTCAATAATGATGTGCAAACGACATACTCTTTAAGGGTTGAACTTGTAGGAATCTCCTTATTGGTTGTTAGGAACCCCAAAAAATCTAGGCACCTCTATTGTTGGCTCTACACAACACAAGAGAAAACTCTTCGAGGAACTCCTCCTTACAATGTTTCCCATGCACCCAATGTGTCCCTAGCTTGTAGTCCAACACATCAATGTTTTTAGGAACTTTACCCACACAATTTAGAGTCTACACACAACTTGTCTCTAGTGCTCCTTCTCCCCAACAGGTGAATCACAATCACATCAGTCATGTAATCTTCTCCCTTAATAGTGGGAACATTTTCCATGAGAGAAGTGTCTAGGGTGTGATTTAGCACCAATTTCTTCCTCAAATATTCGTGGTCCTTCCACCATTTGCATTGAATGATTGACTTGTCAAACTAACAAGCGAAAATAGAGAATAATCTCATAATTAATTTGGGATCGCAAAATAATTTGAAAAAAATTGCTAGATATTAATAGGTTTTAATCTCGTACAAAAATTACCTGCATAGAATTCTAAAGTACAGAAAATAAACAATGCGAAAGCATAACACATAAAACACATAACACAAAGATTTTCCCCTGGATCTCAAAACCAGAACTACCAGCTTGATTTGTCATTATGTTCCTTTCAATGTTACAATACATATTTATACATGTCAAAACATCCAATACCATGGACCAAAAACCATCGCATCTAAAACCATGTGTGAAAACCATGCAAAAAATCATAGATAGGTCTGCCCAACCTAATATATGGTCCAAAAAAAATTTTCCCGAGGCACTGCCCCGGACCCCTAGAGGTATAACACAACCCAACATTCTCCTAATTGTTGTTTTCTTTCCACTGGAGAGCTTAGTCATTTATCTAGCCCTACAACGCCCATTGTTTCTCTACACCAAGAGAACTTCTCAGAGCTCATAGATTTTGTTAATGCATCTGCAATATTCTTCAAAGTGTCCACCTTTACCAGCAACATTCTTTTGTCTTCTATCATATCCCTCACAAAGTGATACTGAACATTAATGTGGTTTGTTTTTGAATGGTAAGCAGGGTTCTTTGCTAAGAAATTGCACTTTGCCTATCATAGTCTATCCTTATAACTCCCTGTACTAACCCCATACTTGAACACAATCTCTGCAACCAAATTGCTTCCTTGCTTGCATGAGTGGCTGCCATGTATTCTGCCTCTGTAGTTGATAGTGCCACTACATATTGTTTCTTACTCTTCCAACTGTCTGCACCTCCAAATAGGTTAAACACATATCCACTTGTAGATCTTCTCTGATCCGGATCTCCAGCCCAATCCGCATCAACAAATCCATGGATATCCAAAACTCTGTCCAATCCCAGTCTTCCTTGGTAGCACAAACCATAATCACTAGTGCCACACAAATACCTGAAAACCTGCTTCGTTGTTGTCCAGTGCTCCTTCCCTGGTTTTGACATAAACCTGCTCAAACTCCCACTACATGTGCAATGTCTCGTATAGTACAGACCATTGCATACATTAGGCTACCGACTGCACTTGCATATGGAACACATGACATGTCCTCTTCCTCTTCTTGTGTCTTGGGACACTATTCAGCAGATAACTTCACACCTACGAAAATAGGAACCTTCACCGATTTATTCTCTTGCATATTAAACCTCTGCAGTATTGTCTCAACATACTTCCTCTAGTTTAACCAGAGCTTCCTCTTTGCCCAATCTTTTTTAATTTCCATGCCCAAAATATAGTTTGCATCACCAAGATCATTCATGTAGAATTTGGAGGATAATTGGGTCTTCAAATCCTGGATAATTTCTTTGTCATTTCCAACCAACAACATATCATCCACATACAAGACCAGATAAATAACATGTTCACCAATTAATTTAAAATACACATAGTGATTTTCTTTGCTTCTGGTGAAGCCAAGTCCATGTATAAATGTATCAAATTTCTGATACCACATCCTTGGTGATTGTTTTAACCCATACAGTGACTTCTTTAACTTGCATACCAGTTCTTTCTTACACTTCGCCGCAAAGCCTTGAGGTTGCTTCATGTAGATCTCCTCTTCCAGATCCCCGTGAAGAAATGTTGTCTTCACATCTATCTGTTCTACCTCAAAATCAAAAGCAGCAACAACAGATAAAAGTAATCTAATAGAAGCTACCTTGACAACAGGAGAAAAAATATCACCAAAATCAATTCCTGACACCTGGGAATAACCTTTTGCTACCAACCGAGCTTTCTATTTCCCCACCTTTCCTTCTGCATTTGTCTTCTTCTTGAACACCCATTTGCTGCCAATGTGTTTCCTTCTAGACAATAACTCCACCGGATCCCAAGCCTCATTTTTGTGCAAAGATGCCATTTCATCAACCATGGCCTCTTTCCAAAGTTTGTCATCCTCTAAATCTACTACTTCCTTCACAATTATGGGATCATCATTAGTAATAGATAAAGCAAAATTTGAATAGAAAACAGATGGACTATACCTTTCTAGCTGCCTTCTTTCTCGAACTGATCTTCTCACACTCGAAGTTTGTGGCTCTTCATCTTTTGATTCCTCTTCTGTTGTAGAGTTTGATTCTTCCTCCTTAAGCTCAAACTCTATCTTCTCAAGTTCCTTTGGTTGGACTTCATGTTTAATAACATCTTTCACCTCTCTGAACACCACATCTCGATTGTACACAACCTTCCTTGTTACTGGGTGCCGAAGCCTATAACCATTTAAACCATCCTTATACCCAATAAAGATGCACTTTTTAAATTTACTATCCAACTTGGCTCTTTTCTCCTTTGGAACATGTACATATGCATCACATCCAAATGCTCTCAGATGTGAAAGAGAGGGTTTCTTACCAGTCCATACCTCTTGTGGAGTCTTATCCTCCAACACTGATGAAGGTGATCTATTGACCAGGTAACATTTTGTCTCCACCACCTCTGCCCAGAATTCATGTCCTAACCCGGCACCACTAAGCATGCTTCTTGCCCTTTCCATCAACGTCTTGTTCATTCTTTCTACAACTCCATTTTGCTCAAGTGTGTATGGAGTAGTATTCTGCCGTGCTATATGACACTTCTTACAGAATTTTTCAAAATCCTTACAGCAAAACCTCTCCACTGTTATCTATCCTCAACACATTTATCTTCTTCTTTGTTTGGTTTTCCACCAGAGCCTTAAATTCTTTAAACCTGTCAAATACTTCAGATTTATTCTTAAGGAAATATATCCATGTATTCCTTTAGAAGTCATCTATAAATGACACATAGTACACAGATTTACCCAGTGATGGAACCTTCACGGGTCCAAAAATATCACTATGCACAAATTCTAATACTGTTTCGCCCTCTTACCACCAGAGGGGAAGCTCACCCGATTCTGCTTCCCATATACACAATTTCACAGAATCCAGAGAGTTATTATTCATACCTTCTACCATACCTTTACCGTGAAGTATTCGAAGGCCCTTCTCTCCAATATGTCCAAGCCTTTAATGCCACAACATGGTCTTCTCTCCAGAGACCACTAGATTTTCTGCTCCACTTTCAGGAACCACAGAACTGTTGCACCCATTACTAACATTTCTACCTTACAGCTTGTACAGAGTTCAAATTCGAACTCCCCGCATCAATATCAGTGCTCCCCGAACCATCTTGCAAGTATCCTTCTCGAACATTGTTTTTACACATGCATAATCCAACTCACTTACAGAAATCAATTTTCTGGCTAATGCAGGAATATGCAGAACACCCGGAAGTGTTCTAACCCTTCCACCTTGCAACTTCAACTTTACTTTTCTGCGAGAAACGATACTGGTCTTCTTGTCATCCCCCAATAAGACATCACCACCATCATATTTCTCATACTCGTAGAATCACTCTCTATGGGGAGTGAAGTGAAAGGATGCACTTGAGTCAATCAACCATGCCTCATGATCTACATGTGTACTTGAAGAAGCCAAGTGTGCATCCCCACCTTCATCTGAGGTGGTTTTCGCCTCTGCAAAAGGAGCATCATCAGATACCTTTCCTTTTTCAGGAGCTCTAGATTTACAGTCCCTTTTGTAGTGCCATTCCTTTCCGCATTTCCAGCACACCACATTTACAGGTTTTCCTGGAGATTTAGATCTCCCACTCGATGACTTATTTTTGTTTCTATTCTGGAACTGTCCCCGTACAGACAAGGCATCACCATTCTGGCTCTCCATATTTTTTCGTCTCATCTCTTCCATCAGCAAGGATGAGACTATTTCATCAAACTGCAAAGCAGTTGCACTACTACCTATTGCAATAACCAGACTATCGCACAAATCTGGTAGAGAACACAACAAACTGATGCACTTATCTTCATATGAAATTTTAATATCAACAGATAATAACTGACTTACCACAATATTAAATGCATTCAGATGCTTTGTCAGCGAGTCTCCATCTTTTATCCTCAAGTTATACAGGTTTTTCCATAGGAACAATTTATTCACCAGAGACTTAGATTGGTACAAATTCCCTAACTTTTCCCATAAAGCCTTAGTCGTAGCTTCCCCTGATACATTCAACAACACTGAATCTAAGACACTAAATCGTATTATGCTATTTGCCTTCCTATCCAACTTCTTTCATTCTTCATCGGACATTGCTATTGGTTTAGTACTTGGATCTATTGCGATCCACTGATTTTTGTCCACCAATAGATCCTCCATCTTAAGTTTCCACAACTCAAAACTCTGACCATTAAATTTCTCCATCTCTATCTTTTCACTACTCGCCATCTTCTTTCACCACCAGAATCGATCTCATAGATCTCCCACTGAACAGGGTCTACCACAGGCCCGAGCGAAACCCTTCAACAAAAAATGCGTCTCCTTGAAGCCAAAACAACTCTGACACCAAATGTAGGTTTTAACTCTGTACATAAATTACCTGCATATAAATTTTAAAACATAGAAAATAAACAATGTGATAGCATAACACATAAAACACGTATACACAGAAATTTTCCCTTGGATCCCAAAACCGGGACTACCAGCTTGATTTTTCACTATGTTCCTTTCAATGTTACAATACATATTTATACATGTTGAAGCATCCAATACCATGGACTGAAAACCATCGTGTCCAAAACCATGGACCGAAAACCATCGCATCCAAAACCATGTGTGAAAACCATGTACAAAACCATAGGTAGGTCCGCCCAACCTAATATAGGGTCCAAATTTTTTTTGCTCGGGGCGCTGCCCCGGACCCCGTAGAGGGAGGCTACCTGCGCCCCTCAAACCCCCTTATGACACCTCCGCTACACAATCGGCGCAACGAAGGGAGGGCTCCACCCCCCTCTAACCCCTCGGTTAACTATGTGGGCTAGTCGTGGAAAGAATATAACACAACCGAACAAGATTATCAAACATATTGAACCCCTACTTGCTCCCTTACTAGTTCCACCTCATGATATCATAGTCTTTTGTAAATACTTTTGTCTCAATTAATTATTTGACATCTTCATTAAGTATAATATATATATATATATATATATATATATATATATAATATATATATATATATATATATATATATATATATATATTGAATTTAATTGAAAATAGATTAACTCTTGAAAAGCAAAGATTGAAGCCAATGTTCTCCTAACCATAAAAGTTGTGTTCTATTCATGACACGTTGTGCATTAGACAAAATTTGTATATGAGATGTTTACCCATGTGTTGATGCCTCGAAAATCGCTGCAACAACATTGGGGGATAACCACCCGGTCCAGACCTTAAAGCAGCTCCTTTTCCGTTTGGTGTGGTGGCTCCGACTAGTTTAACTAGGTCCAGTTACCTTCTCCCTATTGCTATTGGTTTATAATGTATCCTTAACTACCAATAGACAGGGATATCAGATCACTTGTTCTTGCTGATCAGGCAAGAGAATGACCCTTAAGCTGATTTGGGTTCAGCCAAGCCACAACTAAAAGTTTTCATCTTTTGAGGAGAGGGCTTAAAAGAATGTAGAATTTACTCTAAATGCAAGCTTATTCTATGATGCAAGCAAAAGAAACTAATCTAAATCCTATATTAATCAGGCAGATATAGATCTAGCCCAACTAAGAGCAAATTAATTAAAGTATTGGGATTTAGATATGTTTTGTTTATAATGAATATCAAGTTAATGAAGCAGTTCAATTAACTGATATTATGGATATCAAAACACATCCTATTGAGACCTCTTAACTGAAATAATGAACCAACAACATTCAGGAAGTAGTTCACAAAAATGATATTAATTATCATATCAGTAAATCCGATAATTAAACAATAATATGTGGAAATAGTTCTCAACATATTACCATTCAATAAATCAGTTTTATAAGACAGATTTCTGAGTAAATAGTTACTCAAAAATCAGATTTTAATTCATAAGAAAAGAAATACCTAATAACAATATTGAGACAAATTATCCATATTGACAATAGTGCACAAACATGAATAAAATGAGACGTTCATGTTACCATAACATGAAACTGATATTTGAAACAATAGTATTAGAAATACCAATTTATTGCATCCATTTCTCTGATCTTGGTCTCCAATAGTCCTTTACATTGCTTGAACTTCTGCTTTCAAAACTAGAGACACAATAGTGCAAACTCTGCCCCTCATACATAATTCAAGATACAAAGGAAAAATCCTCAATAATCCCCAGATCTGAGATTTTCTCTCCTCCCTCCTACAACTCTAAATTCCTATTACAGTAGTGCTTTTAAAAGTCTAGAATTGCAAAGAAGAGCAGCCCCCTCATTAGATTCTGCAATCTATTATTTATACTATTTGCAAAGGAATTTTGGAGAGGAGAGTTTGTTCTAAAGAAATCTGCCAAATACAATTTTATTTATTCAAAATTCAATCTTTAATTGTTGGAGCATTCTCATTGATTGAAATCCCTTTCTCCATATCTCTTCTATTGTTTTCCTGCAAGAAAAAATCAAAATAAATTAAAATGCAACAATAAAATCAAAATGGCATTGCTGGCATTTAAATCAAATCCAATCAAATTCTATTTAAATAAATAATTGAAAATAAAATATAAGCTCTCTATTGAGGCTTGGGATAGTTTGATTGGCCAAGGATATTATTAACCAATGAATTTGCAATTAGAAGAGGCTTTGGACAAATGGAAATAAAACTCAGAAAATTGATTTTGTTTTCAAAATTCGGAGCTTGATTTTCTGCTTGATTTTTGATCCAATAAATGATTAAATCTGTTAGTAAAACCTCCTAAAAAATGTTCTCCTTGATTTTCTATTTCTAATGAGCCGTCCTGGGCCTTATTTGGCCAAGTATAACTCAATCTATGAGCCTCCAAAGTTGATGGATTAAATCTGGCATGAATCTAGAAATTTTGTTGCTGGGCTAAAAATATTGTAATTAAAAACTAATCCTAAATTAGTCTCTAATTAATTCTAATTTAATTGCTAATTATAAACTATACTAATTATTTTTTCTGAATTTAGACTAATTCTATTGAGTAAAATATAGTACAATCAAGAGAAACAAGAAACCGGCTGATCGGAAATGATGAAACCATCAACCTCGGTCCCGGAGAAAAAGAGATTCAATCTCAGAGCTACATCAAATAACTTGAGAGCCAAGACTGACTAAATGACTTTTACCCCACAAGGGTAGAAACTACAACACAATGTTTTTTCCCTTTCTTTTTATTGACTTTTGTCCATCCATCATGGGGAGTATGAGCTAAAACAACTTGAAGACTGGAATTCTCTATCTTGGGGATCTCCTTTTCTGATTCAGAAGAGGAAGTCTCATGGGCGCGTTTCTGGGAGATTTCTGTGATAGAGGTGTGCGCCTGAGTATCTGTAGACGGATCCATCGGCTGAGGCGCCTGGTCCGATTCTGAATCGCTTTCCTCATCCTCTGAGCTTAGGGAGTCAGAGCTTACTGCTGGCGGCGGAGAACAGGGGTCCAATGCTTGGGTTTGGTTTTTGCGTAGTTGCCCTTTTTCGTTCTTGCAGACAGCGATGGGCAGGAGTTCTGCAGGTGCCCTGTTAGGTGACAGTGGCGGCATCGGAAAGCAGTGTTTTCGTAATCTAGGATCTGGGTCCAAACAATGTCATTGATCTTGAGATTGATTTGCTCTAGCAGTCCCTTGCTTAAATCTAGCTTCACACATATTCTAGCATATGTGAAGAGACCTTGTTGTTCCCTCCAGTAATCTCCCATTAAAAAGCTGCCCAAGGTGTTGCCTATTTGCCTGTATACTGCTGTGTGCCACAGGTGTACTGGAAAATTTGGGAGTCTAATCCAGACACGGGCTTTAGTGATGACTGCAGAAGCTGGGTCAAAATCTGGGAACCATGGAGTTAAGAAGAGTCCTGCTAAACCCATGAACCAAGGGCCTTCTTCTAAGGCTTTTTCGTAGTGCTTAGGATTGTCGAAAATAACTATAAAATATCCCTTTGCGTAGAAGTAAACCTTGCAGTGGTGAGTCCAGTTGTCATTGATCCAGTCATAAAGATCCTTTGAGCGAGGCCAGAGCCCATTGAATCTGCAGATGATGGCCCTTTCAGCAAATTTTTTAATGTTGTCTGCAAGGTCAGAGTGGGAGATCTCAACAGAGGGAACCTCCTCCAACTTGTCAACCAAAAAAGGCTTGGGTTTGGGAGGTTCAAGGGACATGGGTATCTCAGAGTGGATTGCAGCTTTGTAGGAGTAGGGGGGAGCAGAAGAGGATTGACCTGCAGCTCCACCTCTCAAACGAAGGGAAAACACTAAAGAGCTATCGTTTTTTATGTTGTAAAAAGAGAGAGGAAGAGGATCATCGAGTTGTTTGCCTTGGAAAATAAGTCTCTGTAGGGCAGAGGGGATCCCAAGTCAGTGTTCTAGATTTACTTTGAGGTTCTGCACCAGATTTAAAGGGTATACCCATTGCAGAATGGTCTTGCCGGAGATCTGTGCGATTTGAATCTGAAAGGGGGCAGAGGAATTTTTAGGAAGCTTCTGGAGCAACACAGGGCCAGAGTCTTTTGGGTTTCCCATCTCTTGACGCATAGGAGGCAAAAGGGGAGGAAAAAACTTCTGCCAAAGGTTGCTTTCGCACCAACTCCGATCCGCTGCAAAGGGTAGGGCAACAGATCTGTAGAGAGGCCACTGATCAGTAGAGGGGCCTGAGCCGCCATGGCTATGCGCACTTGTGCACAACGCATGGAAGTTTGCAGATTTCTTCGGCTATACATCCGCATGGAGCTTCATCTCGGGATCACCCTCCTCCTCATTGTTTTGCCCAGGAAAGCCGAGTCGATTTGCTTAGGAGAGTCGAAAAGGGAGCAGGGGAGCGAATGGCTACAAAACCTTCGCGTCATCTCGAGAAGTCGTTCCTTGAATGACTAATCCTTCGGCGTCAGTGTAAACAGCATCTCGTGCGAGGATAAAGATGGACCAATGCGTTGCAAAATCGATTCCTCTAAGCGCAGAACAGTTGCGGCTTAGAGTCCTGGCCTTCTGGCCAGCAGCGGCAGCAAAAACGCACTCTGAAACCCTAGCCATTCGGTCCTGCTCGTTTTTCCCAATACTCTTCTCAAATTAGGTCTCAAATGCAAACTCAAATTTAAAATATACTAATTATTAATAATCTATTTATTAATTAATATCTGGCTAACTATTATAATTAACTAATTACAAACTATATAATATTAATCTAAATAATAATTACAATTTAATTTATTTAAATTAATTATATTACATATATTAATTAATTAAAAATTAACTATTTAAACTAATAAAATAAATAACTATAAACTACCCTCCACTTATTCGTTCCATTCCTTTCTTTATTCACTCACTCATCATAAGAGTGAGTTGAAACTTTAAAAGAAAGCTTATAAAAGAACTTTGCTTAAATGACTTGAGGCATTCGGCGATCGGGGACATGAGGGTATCGGCCATCGGGTTTTCTAAACTTTGGCATCAAAAAGTTCCGATGCGATGTTTTTTGACTTTGTTTATCGGTTATCGGAGGTATGGTGTGGTGTCGAGGTTTTTAAAATATGGCATATGAAAACTCCTGATGCGATGCATTGAATGTTTATGTTTATCGGCGATCGGGGTATGGTGTGTATCGAGATTTTTAAAATATGTTCAATAAAACTTCCGACCCGACCCCGATGCGATGAAAATTATTTTATTTTTATTTTTATTATATTTTATATATTATTTTTTATATATTAAAATTTTAATTAAATTAAATTTAATTATATATTAATTTAATTTAATTAATATTTAATATTATTTTTCTTATTTTGGTTTTATTCTAATGAAATTTAGTTAAGTTATGAAATTATTGAAACTACAGCCACTTGAAAAATAAATAAAAATAAACTACAGCCACTTGAATGTTATGGGTTTTCGAAATTAATAATTGATTTGGAAATTGGAGTAAATTTCTTAAATCCTGATAATTAATGATTTGGCCGCATAACTAAAAATGGAAAAATGTTAGTAAAAACTCACTATGGATTAATATTTGAAATGAATGCATTATTGAATTAATTTATTTACAAAATGCAATATTACACATTTTAAGCATTTTTGACCCAAGCTACATAAATAATCAGATTTTCAAAGGAGTGCCATTTTCAAACCAGTTGACCAAATGAGGCGAAACAAGCGTCAATGGGAAGCTTATAAAAATCGATTCTAACAAAGCAATCAAAACAAGAATCCAAAGAAAACGAAAAATTAACAAAAGCGTAGCGCAATCAACTAAATAAAAATCCAAAAAGGTGTTTAGCCAAAAAAAATTATAGAAAGGGTCCCCATTATTTGAAGTGAACAAGTCAAAAATGGGGAGGGGTTGTGTTTTTACCACAACAATGGTGACACACGGGAGAAGAACCAGTTATCTCTGTTTGATATGAATAAGATTTTCCTAAAATTAAAGTAAAAATAATTAAAGAAGATAAAATTATGCTTGAAATGCTTGACTAAGTTCATTAGTCTAAATAAAAGCAAGAATCATCTAATTGTAATTTTTCTTAAGATTCCTCATACATTAAAATATTTCAAAACTCTACATCAGTCCTTAATTAGTTGAAGAGATAAAGCAGGGGTCACTTTACACCTTAGCTTTTAAAATATACTCCTTTGTCATAGGTAGAGCCACTGCTGTCAGCAAACATCTATAGTTTCGACAAGGTTACCTTTTAATCATAAATTATTCAGAATCCCATCTGTTTAAGAATTATTGATCTAGAGATAAATCCATTTATATATGTTTATTTTCTTTGAATTTTATTTTTATTTCTCTTAAAAGCCATTGTTCTGGTTTGTTGGCCAGATAGTTGACAATGCCATTCACTGGTTATAATCGGACTAAACAAGTTGGCTCGTGATGAGACCCCTTGTCTTATAATTGTTTACAATCATAAGCCATTACCTTGGTTTGTTTAGCAGTGTTGGTAATGTCAGCCTATTTTTCCCCTATGATCATGGTAAGCAGGCTCATGATGAGACCTCTTATCTTTTAAGTTTAAATATATTTCTAGATTATACTCTAGAAAAATAAGACTCTTTGGGACAGGGAGAATCATTGACTCCTTAAGAGTTAAGAATGACAATTTCAGAGTTAAAGGTGCTTTGCTGTAAAGTGTCTTTACTTGGTTATAAATAAATTTTCTTGACTAATAATAAAACTTTGAAAGATCTTAATAAAATTTTGAAATCTCAAAATGATTACAATTTGATGAAAAAGAAATTTTCAGATTTTATGATACTTTGCCAACTTCTCTTGATTGGTAATCTCTTCCTTAAATATGTTTACCTTTATAATAAGAAAATCAAACTCTACTAAAATATTTAAGAAAAAGCTAATAGATGACTATAACAATTTTTCTCCATGTATGTTAACAATTGTTAGGTAACAAGGAGGCTTTCCATATAAATCACGGCAAAGTCACCAAAATCAAAACTGAAAACTAAAAGAAAAGAAGTCTTATGCTAAAGTGAGAAAATAAATCAACAAACGAAATTAAAATGAAGAAATGTGAAAAATGAAGGAAAACCCAAGTTTCAAAAGATAAACTCAAACAAGAATGCTTATACCAATGTCTCAACAATATGAAAAAAAGAAAATAATCGTGTAATCAATCTTTCTTATGTTGAGATTCATACCTTGCCGGGTTGTAAGTGTTTTTGGCTTTTTTGGATAGCAGTGACGATAAAATTTAGCCACAATGAAAACTTCCTCTTTGGTATCAATCTTCTTGTTTCAAAGCATCATTTTAATCATTTTCTAACAAAAACAAGATGCCTAAATAAACAAACTACAGGTTGAGAAACTTCTTGATGTAGCTGTTTCGACGAAGATTATTGCTGCTTCTTGGAATTAAGCCAGAAGAAGAGTATGGACTTCAAAAATATGATCCGACAGAGGATTGAAAGTTTTTTATGAAGATTTGCAAAACAGATTTGTATATCAGAAAAACAAAACTGAAACTAAAGCAACGAAATGGAAATTAATGAAAGTGGGTACATGAATCTTACCATTGGATAATTGCTTTTGATCTTACCTGAAAGGTATCAGTTTCTCCAAACTAGCTGACTTCTTATTTTAATTAACATTAAAAACATGAAGAAGTCAAACTAACCAAAATCATATAACCCAAAATCATTATTTATTTTACTTACACTAGAGTAAGCAGTAAAATGTAAAAATGGAATGCTTAGTGCTTAGGGGAGTTGAAATTAAAACAAATGCATCAGAAATGAGAATGAGAATTTGCAGTAACAGATGTTTCTCAAAATATTATAAGTTTCATATAAACTCCATGATTTTATAAATTGTCCAGAATCAAGACCAAATCCAAAATAATAAAATTTAAATATGAAGATAGAGAAGTCTTGAATTCCATTTTTTAATTATGGAATTATATATTTAAAACTAAAATGTATGAGAAATTGAAATGATTTTTGTGTGCTGCAAATTTGTCATCAATTGTTTTTTTCGCATAGTGGTTACCCAAGCTCGCTTTTAAAATAACAAATCGTTGTATCGGATGATTCACATCACATGTTTCTTCACCATGCTTTAAATTTAATTTGCAAGACTTCACTTTTGTTATTATGCCATATATTGATTAAATCTTAATGGCTTAGAGGCATGCATTGGAAGCTATCGTATCGAAGATTGCAATGGCAAATTGCCGATTAAGAACATGCGATGAGAACATGTGCAATGAAATGAAGCAATCGCATCATTAAGAAATGTTATATCGGGGATCGGGGACAATTATGTCACAAATTGAACATCGCACACCGTATCTCGCGATTTGTATTTTGCACATTTCACATTTGGAATAGTGATATGGCCATAAATAAAATTGCAAGGAAGCGATTGTGATATTGGCGATGCGATGGATGACGTAAATCGGCGATTGGAAATCTTAAGCACCCGATGTAACATAATATGATTGTTGCGATGCCGATATGCGATGAATGACGTGGCTAATCAACGATTGCGATCGACAATGTTAAGCGCACGATATAACAATTCTCAATATGCAGATATGCAATGAAGAGTGGACCCAATAATTTTATGATGAAAATTTAATAACATATCGGATCCAAGACATCGGCCTTTTAAAATTATGCCCTTACTTTTATTGCGATTGAACGGACGCGATATTTTTTATGAATTTGATTTGAATTTCATATCGGGTCTGGAATTATGTGGTCATTGCAATATCGGTAAAGTCGATTATCAGAGATCGGCGATTCATGATAATGGAAGTATACTTCAACTGCAAAGCTCCGATATGCGAAATGCGATATGGCATATGAGTAAGATAATACATCGGAGGTCTTTTATGAACAATTTGTTATGCTAAGAACTACTTCCAATGAAATCTTATGATGCGAATGGTCTTATGATATTCCTTGAAATTTCAATTGGGTTTTCTAAGTGAATAAAAGCAATGTTAAAGAATGTTTAAATTCTAATGAATCAAAAGTAAAATTTCCCTGAACCTATTGCAAATTTGAAATGGGTTTACTGCTTACTTCAAGTATTTGAAAACAAATGAAAACATGTAAATAAAACAAAACATGAATAAAAAATAAACTAAGGAAAAGAGAAACTAATAAGAGATGAGGACGAACTTGTAAATGCATACCTGGAAGGAATTTGTCTGCAAATTTTACCTCATAAATCTTCAAATTTTTCCTTTGATTTATCAAAATTTTTCCTTCGTTTAAAATCATCTCATTATTTATTATAAATCGGAGTGAGCAATCAGCCTAAATAAAATCTGTTTATTTATGTCCAGGAAATATAAAATTTACCAAAAATAAATATGAAAATAGTCTTCCCTTTTGAATTGAAACAACAATTTATTACCTCAGCGTATTCCGAATAAGTTGAGAAGAATCTGTATTTGTTATAGTGACTGTTCAATAAAGCCTTTAGTAAATGAATATGATGTGTACTGCAACTAAAGGTCAAAATGGGATAAAGCCACTAATTGTAGAAAAATATCAAAACAGATTTGAATGTGTGCACACAGCAGAATGGACATCCTTAACAAATTTCGATGAATATGAATTTCATATGATTACCGCAAAAGATTAGACTGACTACTAATGATTGAGTCAGAATTAAGCTTATCATAGACAGTCATACATTTCATGGGATAATGAAATCATGAAGCTGTTATATCCTCAACCTTTATCATATAAATTCCAAAAGAAAATATTAGAAGGAAATCTCAAAATGAAGAAAAGTGGCTTTGAGGCGATCGATGCCAAGTGCAACCTTAATTGAATTTAATCAAGACATTATTCAAAATAAGCAGAGTAGAGGTATTGCTGCAAAAATTTAAAAAGGAAAGCAAGAATTAAAACTTTCTGATAAGGAGAAAATGTTTTAGTGAACATGCATGAGAAGGCTGATTGCTTTGTTTTATTTTTAAATCTACAAAACTGTTAAAAACAAATTAACTATACAAAACAAACTAACTAAATTAATTCTACTCCTATTCTAACCATATACATGAAAATGACTAGGTATAGTCATATTTCCAGTGTAACCATTCTCTCATTTTTATTCACGCATATATGTACAGTTCGAATGTTTGTAATAAACATACAAATCTAACTAAACTGAGGAAAATAAATCTGAAATCAGAATGTATAGTTATTGTTAGAAACTTAATTAAAATCTCTTTCTCTTGAAATTTTCTTTCCAAATGGATACCAATTGGATCATAGAAATCTGGATGGATTTCTATTAAAGATTGAGCAATGTTCAAGGGGAGAGATAACAGGACAGATTGTGAAGATGAGCTTTTAAATTCAAAGGCGTGGAAAGAATTGTTAGTATTATGTACAAATGTTAAATCATTGACAATTTTCCTTGAAGGAAAAGTTTTCAAATGAATTAATGAAAGATGAATGGAAATCTATTAAATACAATTGAAAATTATTAATTGAATTAGAATGCTGGCCAGATTGTAAAAATATATCCTCTAGTTGAGATTGTCTTTGAGGAAATAGAAGCTTTTGATAAAAAATGAACATCAATTGATATTGACATGTTAACAACTTTTGATGTTCATGGTTATAGCATGAAACTTCAATTTCCCAATAAAGCAATTCATCAATTGAGTGTTTGACAGTAAAGTGCTCAATATGGCAGCATAAAGTGTTAAAATTCTGAAAAATAAAATCAAAAAATAAATCTAAATTTAAACAAAATAAGCGTGAAAGAAAAACTAAAATCAAATCACTATTTCTACAACTAATGTTACATCACAATTGGGATTGTTTTGAAATGATTTCTTTTTCACAAGGATTGGCCAAAATTATGGAATTTGAGTAATTTCGAATTTCAACTTGTGAACTAGAAAATGAATTATGATTATGAGTAGGAATGAGAGCTTGATTATGATATGAATCATAGATTGGAATGTTTTCTTGAATGGTGAAATCATGAAGATAATTTGTTACTCTAAAATGAGGATATGTTGGAATAATTTCTAAATTGAAATGTTTCTCATCCTTAGATGTTATTTGAATTTTATCATGAGGATTTTCTTCAGAAAAATTGAAATCAACATCCTCAATATCAGAGTAATTATCATAAATGACCTCACAAGATTCTCTATAATTCCCTTCGATCTTATTCAATATATCAAAACAAGGAGGAACAAGAATTTCATGTTCATTAATGGTAAAAGAATGATCAACAATTGTTTCTTTATCTTGATAAAAATTTATTGGTAATTCATTTAAATCATCCTCTTTAATTTCTGAAATATCATTAATACCAAGAGGGGAAAAATTACCATCATTAAAAATATCAGGATAAAGGGAAAAATGTGAACCTGAAACAATGTATTTAAAATTGTCTCTATTTGAGAACTCTTGTGCATTATGCTCATTGTAAATTTCAGATTCTAAATCATTCTTTTGCGTGCTCATGCTTTCTTGAAGAAGGCTACTTTGCTGCTGTGATTTCGGCATTTGCTCATCATGGAGAAATTCAGAAATTTGTACAGCAGTTTGCATTTTATTTACTTTGATTGCTGCTTGTACTTGCTGATTTGCGATCTGATTTTCTGAATTGACCGCAGAGTAATTTTCAGATTCCACAGCAGCTCTTTCTCCAAAATTGTTGTTGTTGTCTTCTTGCATTTGATTAGAAATATCTTCTAAGCTTTGTGAAACCACTTCATCACAATTTATTTGCACATCCAAATTGGGATTCTCATTTATATTGGAAGGGGATGGAACAAAGCTTGAATTAATTTCATATGGATTAGGAATGGTTGGAAGAGAACAAATATATTCAAACCAATCTAATGATTCTTCTTACGTAGGTTTATCCTCGTCTTTAAATCTTAAGAAATTCAAATGAAATCGAATATTAAAATCATTAACAGATTCATTTTCAAACCTTCGTAGATATTCAATTTCCTCACATACTTGTTCATAATCATAGCCGTCAAATTTACATATAAAAATTATAACAAATTGATCCCAGCTGTGGATTGAAGCAACTGGAAGAGTTCTACACCAGCTTCTGGCTTTCGCCGCAAATGTGAGAGTAAAAATTCTGCATAAGATGCCTTCATCAATTCCTTGAAAATCATAATTTGAAACATTTTGAATAAATTGAAAGACATGATTAAAAGCATAATAATTTATCTTACCATTGAACTTTACCTGAGACAAGAGTCTTACCACTTCGGGTGGAGTATTGGAGGATGCACATCCATGGATACAACTCCAAATTGGAGGTTTAAGAGGAGTCATCACAATAAATAAACTATTAAAATTGAAAGGACTCCAATAGACAAAAAGTCTCAGGCCCTCCTTCTAGCACCAAAAATGTTGATGCCTCGAAAATCGCTACAACAACATTGGGGGATAACCACCCGGTCCGGACCTTAAAGCAACTCCTTTTCCGTTTGGTGTGGTGGCTCCAATTGGTTTAACTAGGTCCAGTTACCTTCTCCTTATTGCTATTGGTTTATAATGTATCTTTAACTACCAATAGATAGGGATATCAGATCACTTCTTCTTGCTGATCAGGCAAGAGAATGACCCTTAAGCTGATTTGGGTTTAGCCAAGCCACAACTAAAATTTTGCCTCTTTTGAGAAGAGGGCTTAAAAGAATGTAGAATTTACTCTAAATGCAAGCAAAAGAAACTAATCTAAATCCTATCTTAATTAGGTAGATATAGATCTAACCCAACTAAGAGCAAGATAATTAAAGTATTGGGATTTAGATATGTTTTGTTTATAATGAATATCAAGTTAATGAAGCAGTTCAATTAACTGATATTATGGATATCAAAACACATCCTATTGAGACCTCTTAACTGAAATAATGAACCAACAACATTCAGGAAGTAGTTCACAAAAATGATATTAATTATCATATCAGTAAATCCGATAATTAAACAATAATATGTGGAAATAGTTCTCAATATATTACCATTCAATAAATCAGTTTTATAAGACATATTTCTGAGTAAATAGTTACTCAGAAATCAGATTTTAATTCATAAGAAAAGAGATACCTAATAACAATATTGAGACAAATTATCCATATTGACAATAGTGCATAAACATGAATAAAATGTGACATTCCTATTACCATAACATGAAACTGATATTTGAAACAATAGTATTAGAAATACCAATTTATTGCATCCATTTCTCTGATCTTGGTCTCCAACAGTCCTTTACATTGCTTGAACTTCTGCCTTCAAAACTAGAGCCACAATAGTGCAAACTCTGCCCCTCATACATAATTCAAGATACAAAGGAAAAATCCTCAATAATTGATGAGGGATTTGATCCCCTAGGGCTTTTGGGTGGAACCCTAGCAGACTGAAAGTTGTCTAAACAAAGAAACATGCATACACACAGCCATTATACTAGCAAAAGCTAATTCTAAAGTAAGAAGGACGTACCTCAGGTCCTACGTTCGGGTAGTTCCTCAAGGGTCCAAACCCTTCTTCACGTCCTTTTCGCTCCTTTTCCCTGCAAAACCAACAATTCCAAAGAATGCAACAGTATATGGACAAAGATTTATACAAAAATCATCTTTATGTTATAAAAACAGGAAGTTAGTTATGAATTTTAAACAACCATTCATACATGAAATTCAAACATGAACATCATAAACATAAAGAAGAAGCATATCGGGAATCAAGACGTGTTTCTTTTCTTTATTATAGACAAATAGAAAGTACAAAAAGATTAATATCACCTGAGCAACCTTTGTAGGCTCCAAGCATAGCCTCCTTCCGGATCCGTCCTGCCTCAAGCCTCTAGCATATCTCCTTCCAAGACTCACTCCATGATGCCATAACTAAGGGATGAACATCAAATCACAAGGAAACAAGGGTTTCCTGTACAAATGGGGGAAGTGCAGAAGGCACAAGGGTCATCAGACCTGATCAGGGGGAAAATCTCAGTATAATAACCTTTCTCTGTCTTCTCTCCTCCCTTAGGCCTTCCCTTT
>APFE030196698.1:9563-37026 GCA_000404065.3 Pinus taeda
TCATGCTTTAGGGGGCATCTGTTACACAGTAATTTGTCACTGTCTCCTTGTTAGTCTCCCTACTGTGTCATGAAATCACATCCACCATGCTCATGCTCTCTGAAATGGCCAAAAAACCCTCTTTGCCTAAGTTTATTTGATCATCGCGGCTGTTATTGAAATAACCGCGTTGACTGGCGGGCTTTAGTGCGACTGATGCGCTGCCAGCGCAGAAGCACACGGGTTTCCGCGCTGGTCAAATTTCATAGCCAGTGCACCCTCCGCCTATATAAAATCGCGTTGACCAGACCTCTTCTGTTATTGAGATGTGATGCCAGCGCGCCAGTCTAGTTATGCACCCGCGCTGATCCTGTTTGGGCGAGTTTGTTCTAACAGCCAGCCTTCCAGATGACTCCACACTTGGTTGTTGGCTTTGTAAAGTTCGCCCTCCCTTCTATGGTTGTTCGCCTTATGAGCCACCTTTCTTGGAGATAAGCTCATCCTTTCACTATTCATGGAGACTCCTTCTCCTATATAAGCTTCCACCATTGCCATGAGCAGCTAATTTTGGAACATATAGACTTTGACATAGAGGAATTCATAGTGCTTTAGTGCTGCTCTTAATAGGCATTTGGTGTGTTGAGTGTGGATTTCTAGAGAGCTTAAGGAAGGTTATGGAGTTTGTTGCCTTGTGTGAGAGAGAGAGTTGTTTGTCTTGGGAGATCTACCTCCAAGGGTGAATGCTTATGAGACTTGCTGGCTGGACCCTCTTGAGAAGGACTCAGCGTCAGAACATTGGTTGTACCTTTCTCAGTTTTTGATTAATAAAAGATAGATGACTACTGTTATGGTTCCATTCTCATTTGTCTTATGATGGTTAATGTGAATTACATCCTTTCTGACTGATGTATAGTTGCTTTTACTAGATTTTACGCTTGTGTTTGTCTTCTCTTTGCTTGTGCAGGTGTCTGCCCACGAGGATAGTGGAGGATTGTGACCGGCTGGAGCGAAGGAGCGAGAGCGGCGCCTCTTCATCGAACATAGCACTGGAATCCAAGTAGGTGTTCATTACCCACTTTGTAATTGCAACTAGGAACTTGCAGAGTAGCATTGATTGATTGTTGCTAGACCCGTTCTGGGCTAGTAGGGATCACCTCTATCCGTAGAGGGGATTTACCTCTACAACAAGAGGTTTGCCCACCTTCATTACAAAGCTTTACCCGATGTAAGACAGATGGTAACAAGGATGCCTGAATTCCAAGTAGAGAAAGAAGGTGTATGTCCAGGATGTGCTGAAGGAAAGCTCAAAAGGGGACCGTTCCCCTCAAGCCAAAGTAAGACCTCCGATATATTACAGTTTGTTCACTCAGGCATATATGAGGCTGGCATTAAGAGGGAGACTACTACACCACATACTCCTGAGCAGAATGGTGTGGCGGGAAGGAAGAACCGTACGATTGTGGAAGTTGTCCGGGCCATGCTACATGATCAAAGACTTCCGAAGTTTCTATGGGCTGAAATTACAAACACTGCCGTATATGCCCTCATCAAGCATTGGGTTCCAAGACTCCAGAAGAAAAGTTCACTGCAAGGTGAACAATCTTGCAACTTTTAGGAGCTCTCAAGAAGTTGACACCAGGGAACTGAAAGAAAAGGATGATGAATCAATGCCTGATGTAGAAGAACCCATGGATCCGATTGATCCTCCTCCACATGAGCCTTCCTCTTCTAGGAAGAGGACTTCATGGCTTAGGGGGATACTTGATGATGCTGAAGGACATACTGCACCCCGAGGAACCTTCCGTGAAAGTAATAAACCTAATAGGTATTAGGGATACCTGACCATCATGAGCACGATTATACAAAATGAGCCTCCATCATTCTCAGATGTCGTCAAGCATCAAGTATGGAAGGATGCTATGACCAAAGAATATGAGTCTATCATGAAGAATGATGTCTGGGAAGTAGTTCCCAGACCCCAGGACAAGACAGTTGTTACTTCCAAATGGCTTTACAAGATAAAGCATGCAGCAAATGGAATTACAAAAAAGTATAAGGATCGTTTTGTTGCTCGTGGTTTCTCTCAAAAGGAAGGTATATACTATGATGTGATATTTGCACCTGTTGCTAGGTATACAACCATCTGCTCGATCATAGCCTTTGCTACTTCACAAGGATGGAACCTACATCAGATGGATGTCAAGACTGTGTTCTTACACGGCTCGAACAAAGAAAAGGTCTACGTGGAGCAACCTGAAGGATTTGAGATTTATGATCGAAAATCTCATGTATGCAGGTTGAAGAAGGCTCTCTATGGGCTGAAGCAAGCACCCCGATCATGGTATGAGAGGATTGACAGCTACTTGATGAAGCTGGGATTCACTAGGAGTGAAGCCGATCCTAACCTTTACTTTAAGGTTGAAGATGATAAACCTCTCATACAGGTGTTGTATGTGGATGACCTCTTTCTAACAGGTGCACACCCTCTCATTCAAAAATGTAAGAGGGAGTTGGCTTCTGAATTTGAAATGAAGAACCAAGGACTTGAAGTGTGGCAGAAGCCAAGGGAAATTTTCCTATATCAAGGAAAATATGTGGTAAAGATATTGGAAAGATTCGGTATGATGGAAGGGGATTTGGAGCATTGATAATTGTTCTTGGTGGAAATGGGATCTAGGAGGATTTGTTGATGACAAGTTCAGTCAAAGATTGGTCTGGGATTTGGGCATTGAGTGGTCCATTCATGATGGGTTGACACAAGAGAAGGGCATCACCCAATGGCTCGTATAGAATCCAAGCATTGGGTCTAAATTGCGTTGGGCCACCAGATTGGTCCATAAATTTGGATTACTTGAGGGAAATAAATCTTGGGTTGGGAGGATTGTAATGTCCCCATTTTTATTTTTCTCCATAGTACAACCAGTGTGGATTTCCAAGGCAGGGGATGGCCAGGTCAGTGGAGCAAGTTTATGTCATCAGGGGTTCCGATGGAGTTTTGAGGAGTTTTCATGGGGTCCAATGCCATTTTCTTAGCATATTCTTCATTATGAGCAGTTCTGCACATCTTGTTTTTGGTTCCATGACTTTCTGATAATTCCCGTAAACGGGGTTATTACTGGCATAACTTAATTAATTATGCTCAAGGTGGCATTCCAAGGAGATTAATTGATGGAACAACTCAGTGTAATTTCTCGTTAGAACTTGAACGAGAAGATCTATAGGATAGGATTTTGAGAAGTGATTTCCAATGGCCAAAGAGAGTTTGGTGGGGGATTTACCATTTTCCTTAGTTAAAAATGACTTTAATTAGTCATTTAATTAAGGAAAATTAATTAATTAGAGGAACTGGGCCAAAAGTGACTTAAGTAAGATTAAAATAAAAATATGGTGGGACACATAAGATAAATTCAATGGAGGAGCTTCTAGAATAATAATAAAATAATAAAATAATATGCTTCTAGAGGCTTGGAGATCTATCCATCAGATCTATAAAAAGAGGAGGAGAAGATAATTTGGGACAGCTTGGATTTGATATTGTTTCTTGTGTAGAGGTTTGAGAACATGGTTCTCTACTTCAGCAGTATCCCCGGGACGAAAACCCTCGGGTGATTCAATGAGAGTGGGTGAGCACCCTTCTCTTCCCTTGGTGAATCCATTCAAGATTCACAGGTTGCAGTTTATTGGTTTTTAGTTTGTTTGGGAGGCCGATTGTGGCATTATCATATATTTGTTTGAGGCCATCTTATCTCAGCTATATGGTGTATGTGCATGTAAACCCTAGTTTATCTAATATAATAAAGTTAAGGTTGTTCTTGTTCATTGTGTTATGGGATTGTTGTACTTTTTCTGTTTAATTTTACATGGAAAACTTCTGTTTATGAATGAAATTTTTATCTGGAATTTTTTTGAGTTAAAATTTTTAGCTTGTTCCAAATTTATCTCATTTGGGACATTACAGTCTCACCCAAGGATAAAATTTAAATCCAAGGGACCTTGGAATACCATAAGATCAATAGAGATATATTTTCCTTCCAGAGTAATGGGTAACTTAGGAAGGATCCCTAAAGGTTCGTTGATTTCTTTTTTTAAAGCCAAAATATTTTGTGTAACAGACACAAATTGAGGGGAACCCAAAGCTTTCTAAGTAGTTTATGATATAATACTAACAAAATCACCTTCATCTACATTTGTGCGATGCACATTCTTACCATAAACCTTCACAATGATTTTGAAAGGGGTGGAAGAAGGGAGACAAGGCCCTGTTAGTCTATTCCAATCAAAGGAAATAAACTCAGTACTTGGAGGGGGTTATGTGGAAATGGTTAAAATTCCCCCTTGTGTGGTAAAATGTGAAGTAACAAGAAGAACCTGAGAGATATTTATTTTACTCTCTAAGGGGAGAGTGGGGTCAACCGAAGATGGAATCAATTCAACCACTTGATCAACTAATGGTTCGTCATCCTGATTGATATGCATTTTACTCTCTAAGGGAAGAGTGGGATTGATTGAACTTGGGATGGGATCAATCACTTTGTCAACTGACAGTAGGTCTGGAGAAAGTTTACAATAACTATTTGGAACTTTTTTTTGAGGAACAATAAGGTTTCCCAACAATTTTGAGGCTTCATGGATGTGAGTACAAAAGTGAGTTTGATGAATCCCTTCAAATAACCTACAAGGAAACCTAACATTACCCTTTCTCCTTTAAACTTGACAATCATTGGTCAATACATCAACAATAAGTTGATGAGAACTTTTCGACCATACTTCAAGACCTTCAATATACCAGAACAATCCTTAAGAAGATGATCACCCTTACAAACCTTGTGATGATATTTGGGCTTGCGATGCACGTTGGAGGGTTCCTCAACATTATCAACACTCACAACCATGGTTGGTTGATTTACTCCTTTCTTATCTTGCTTCTTCTTCTTCTTCCTTTTCTTCTTCTTCTTAACCTCCTAGTTACTAGCATTAGCACTTTTACTAGGTGAAGAAGAAGAAATGGAAGGAGATATAATAGATGAATAAGGTAAAGGGTTAACAAATGGTTGTTGTTGTTGAAATGGATAACTCGGTTGAGGTGGAACAATTTGAGTATTTGGGACTAAAGAAGTTGAAAACAACCATATTGGTAAACCTATCATAAATTAATGTAATAAAAATGTAGCCATATAAGGAGGAACAATAGTTTGAAAGGGATATGGGTCTCCATGTAAAGGGGATCCTTGATTGACGAGCTCCAAAAAGTTTCCATAACGAATTTCGACTGGAAAATTTTAACAATGTATGATAGTTAAATTACAATTTTAATCAATCAAATAAACAATAGAAGTAAAAATAAAAGGGTTACTAGGTATTAAAGGTTTACCAAGATTATGTGAATTGCAATATATGGTTAAGTACATGCATGTACTCCCTGAATGTTGTGTTCAGTGCATCACATAGAAGGCATCCGACTCGGTTACCCATGAATGGTATGCAACCTAGAAGGGTTCTTCCTATATACCCGAGAGTATGTGAAAGCTCATTCCATATTAGTGTTTTCTAATGCGTCCTATATGATAGGAAGCATTATTATATACTTATCATACATGGAGCACCATGTGATATACCCGAGGGTACGTGGAGAATGATCTAATATACTTGCATACATGGAATATCGACTACCCATAGAATGTAATAAAGACAATTAGTGACAACTCCTATGTTTATAGACATTGAAACACATCTTCTAACCTAGAACCACTAATGTTTGGTTGATTTAATGTTTGATTATTTTAATGTTGTATTTTTCATTAAAGTTTACTTGAAATATATGATGATCAAATGGTATAATGGTTTCAACTTCAAACTAATGTAGCAAATATGAAATTATCACTTCTTTAATTCGATGAAATCCTATTTATGGGAAGGGGGAAATTTCATTCACTTTTGAAAAAATACAAAATTCTTTATTTCATCAAGTTTCATTTCGCCAAACACACAAAATGATTTAAAAACACACCTTCAACACAAAAAATTATGAACCATGCAATGTACTATGCACAATTTAATGCAAAATCATGCAACTATAATCTATGCAAGAGAATTCTTCAAAACAAACACAAGAATATTACAAATCAACTAAAGAACAATATAACAGGACTACTTATGCACATCAGTACCTTCTTTCACTAATGCAATGAAATAACCAATTAAGTGGAAGTAAAGGAAATTTCATAAAAAATATGAAACCCAAATGAAATCAAGTGTAATCTAAGATTTCATTAACAATGAGCCTAAACTGAAATTTCATGAAAATTCCAAAGATCAAAAGACATGACACTCAAAGGCGATTAACACCCATATACAATTCAACAAGAAAACGTTGAGTAGTGACCAAAGCATTGAAGAGTTGGAAAAACCTTAAATTTTCAATTTTTCTATGTGTGTTGTAGGTGAGCTATTGATACCAGTGCAGTGTCACTTTGTTGCTGAAGACAAACTACACAACTTGTGCTCTGTCGCTGAAAGAAAAGTGTGCAACCTAAGAAAAACAAAGAAAAACAAAAAGATAGCCAGAGATCCAAAATTTTAACTTTTCAACAATCTAAAAACAATCAATCAAGGTAGTGGAAGGAAATCAGAGATCACATGAAGGCGTATAGAAGAACAAAATGTTCCCGAGTGGAGTCACCAATTTGTTAAGAGGAAAAAATCTCGTCTTGCGGACAAGATAAGATATCCCTAGATTCAATGGATGAATCTAGTAACAAACAAACAAACTAGTAAATATTTCCCTAGTTCCATTCTATTGAATCACAAGCAAGAGTGTTGCGGAGGTAAATCCCCTCTGCGGACAGAGGCGATCCCACTAGCCCCACAGGGGTCTAGCAACAATCATACACGCTGCATGCAAGTTCCTAATTGCACAATTTAAGAGTCGATCAGAAAGACCAACCTGGGATCCAACACTATTTGCTGTGGGAGAAGTGTCGCTCCTGTCCTTTAGCTTTGGCCGGTCACTATCCTTGCGCTCCACGCATGGACACCTGCACAAATGAAGAACAACCCAAAACAAGCGTAAAATCCAATATCATACAATTATATATCAGTCAAGCAGGATATAATTCAAATATTACCGGAAGAATATGTGAATGGAACCATAATAACAGTCGCTTATTATTCAATAGAAAAAAGGGAAGAATTACAACCAATTAAGGCTTGACGCTGCAAATCTCCTCCAACTGAGTTAGCAGTCCAACATGTCTTGCAAAGTCACTCCCTCTCTCAACAATCCGGCAGCATAACCTTTCTTTCAGCTCTCACTATCAATTCAGCTTCAACACTCTGACACTATCATTAGCACTAGCCTGTTCAATGTGAGGTGACAGGCTTTTATGGATGGAAGAGGTGGAAGGATTCATCGTATCCGGACACCTATCGAAGATTTGGCATTGTCCCAGAATGGCCTTTGGACTGAGTTGTCATGGATGAAAAAGACGACACTCGATCGTATCCATGGGATTTTTCCTCAGGGAACTGCATGAGTAATGGAGGAAAAAACATTCCAGTGTGCGCTGGCCAAAAATCATGCCCAAATTGTGTGGCGCGGGCCATGCTCTATGAAAGAGCGTCTATGGGCGTGCCCTCTTTGTAGGAACTGAGCCATGGGCGCGGGTTAGACACTGTGGACCCGCGCTAATAAAAAAAAGGTATTTTCCAAGGTTAATCTTCAAAGGGTGTCTTCAGGGATATTGAAATTCATACTCAGGAGATCTCAATGCAAGTGTTTTCAAGTTGTGTCACTGGTCACAGGTCTGTAAATGTGTCCTCCAATGTGTGACAGCGGGGGGGGTAACAAGGACGGTGACCAACGGTGACAAATTACTGCGTAACAAAGAGTAATGGAGTATTAAGTCCATACCTTTCAAACAAAATGTCTGATGAAGATCCTCACAATGGTGTGATGCAATTTCTCAATACTCAAAATCTAGACCTACAAATACAATAACAAACAAAGGTTCAAAGGCATATGATATATAAATGATTCAATATGGCCTATACTAGTGATCAAGGAGATTAGTACCAAATATCATAACCAATGGAAAATTAAAGTAAGCATCCAATATATCAAATCCAATGGAAAATATAGTGAGAAATAAATACTCTTTTGTATTATAATTGAATGAAAAGGAGAGATACAAGCTAGACTTGATGTTGCAAGCCTCCTTCCAATAGTCTCAAATCCTCCCTTAAATGACAAGCTTCCAGCCTCAAATTGATAGCATAAGTTTACATCAAAAGTCAATCGCGTCCCCTATGGTCTGTGCTGACTTTATAGGCCAAGAGGAGAGGGTTAGATATCCTCTTTCTAAGGATAATATCCACAATATGGGGATAAGGGTTCCATAATAAGAGGGAATAGATTCATGAACCATGGGATGAGGCCCAAATAGGTAGGGGCTCGAGTCCTTCTTGTCGGTATAATATTCCCCAACAAGGCTTCTGGAAACTACTTTTTATTCTTACCTACGTTAAAAGGTTGTTGCACTTTTTAATGGAACACAGAGTGCAAGGTTGCATAGACTATAATGACCAAAACTATGCTTGTGCATGTAATGACTAGGAAAAGTGTGACAATGCTTAAAATTAGTTTTTTAAGCAATGTAATCCAATATTCTTATTATTTTAGAATGGTTTTTCTTCCAACATTATAGGGGATTGCTTTCAAGATTTCATCGGATAGTGAGAGATTCATATTTGTGGTCATTTTCCTAATGGTGACAAAATAACGTGTAATAGTCATATCATTAGTTTTAATTAAGGTTATTTGATCAAAGTGTTTGGTTCTTAAAATATATGTAACACATTGTAAATTGGCTTAATCTTGAAGTTACTTGTTACGGTTAAAGATTTTTTTTCTAGGTTGAACTATTTTAGCTATCATATATAGAAATGATATTTAATTAGCATGCATGTTGTGGGGTTGAAATTAATAAACAAACTTTTACCTATGATGGGATAATATTTATTATAAGGAGCAATACCTTCGTAGTAAAAATCTTTGAACGGTTGTATAACATATAGCTTGATAAATAAAATTCTACATATTCAAATAAAATGAGGTAATATATTATCTCTATGAGGTAATATAAGAGGCATAGACCTCAAAAGACTTGCACCTTATCTTACCTCATAGGTTGATAAATAAAATGTAGAAGGAAAAAATGAATTTTAAAAGAGAAATCACACATCACTTAGAAAAAACATCTTCATAGCCTTCACAACTAATGAAATTCAATCTTTCTTATTGACCATAAAAAATCAATCGTGTGCTTTCATACCTATAGAACTTGGTTTCAAAATTGATCAATTGCATTATGTTCACAACCACCCCCATCGTCCCACCTTCCCTTCCACAAAAAAGTTACAACACTCTTTAGAGATCAAAATATCATTTCAACTAAGATCCCAATTTTCACACAAAGGCATTTTTAGCTTAAGTCTAGGTCCCATTTAAGATGATACTTTGCAATTGGATTCCTTTTCCTCAACTTAGATCTCCATTATGTATAATTTCATTGTGTTTATTAACATCAAAATGATTTACAAACATTTACTAATTTAATCCTTGAGAAAGGGTCCATTGATGTCTAATGCATACACTAGCCTGGACTTATCCAAAGGAATCAATTGTACTTGAAACTCATACGTCAGCCATTTGATGATAAGGAAGAGATTTAATAACCTTCAGAAAGGCCAACTAACACTTTAAACCAGGTCACAACTAGTCAAATCCATAAGGCACAACAATGCAACCACCACAAACTATCATGTATGTATTAGAAAATATAATGGTCGAACATACATCTAGTCAATATGATTATAGTAATCAACACACAATAAGTATTCAATCATAAAATAATAAATAAAAATTAGAGTACAATATACTTGAGAAAGGTTCATTAAAATTTTGAAACAAATCTCCAAGTTAGTCAAATTAAGGCTAGTTAAGGCCAACAACACCCCTTTCATAAAGTAATTTTTGTTGCAAAAAACATAACATTTATGGGATGTCAATGCTCCCTTGTGAAATAATATTTGTAGCACCCTCCTCCCACAAATGCCCAAGCAACCATCCAGCCGGGGTAAACATGCAACGAGAGGCCACTATGATATGATTTAACCCCCTAGGTAACCTTAAGGAAATGGAATCGACAAAACATCGCACACAATCATCCAACAACATCAACATAACCCTTATAAGACAAGTCAACCACTCAGACAACCTGTCCCTGGGTCCTACTATTGTTCCGTACCTCTTAGGTCATAGGTTCTCTCATGCTATGGGCAAGGGAGCAACCAGAAACCCAAAGTCACTCTCATAGGCCTGTCTGCCAGCGACTATGGACCAAAATTTCCAGTTATGTGCCAGCAACCCCAAGATTTTAGCCATTTTTCAGGCCAAGAGCCTAGGCCACTACCCAAAATGGAATGAATGCTTAGAATTAGAAAAGTTACAGGGAGAAAATGATTAAAAACAAATAAATTATCAATACCTTAGCCAAACCCCTACTAGCCATGACATGCATTTCATCAAACATATCGCAAACATGTAACCTACAGGTGTAAACAACATAATTAAGTGTAGGGATCTCATACTTATTTGAGAAGTGTTATGAACCATTGATTCCTCATGTCATTCACTGAATATTCATCTATTAGGTCATAGACACATTATACATTCGCATACAAGTAAAAAACATGCTGAGAGCCATACATAGTTGTTGTCAGAAAATATACATATAACCAACAAAATAGGGACATAAATATCAATAAAATCATAGCCATATACACCACATATAATCCATCATAATACTCATAGAAATACGAGGAGATATCACCTTTCATTAATGATGCAAAATCCAAACCCGGGATGGGACTTCCATGTTCCACCCCACTGTAGAATGGCTGAGCCAAATCTCTCTTCAGCTATGCACCCCCATGCCATATTCCAAGCATGAATTTGGGATCTCATAGAACACATCAATCAAACTAATCCAAGGCTTCCAGAGGCCATCCACCTCAACCTATCAAATAGTGAATCCACCTCACAGTCAAACATCACAAAACCAACATTAGATTGGTCTCTATCCCAACCTTCCATGGCTTCACAATGTTTGTTACAACCCCACTCCTAAGACTAGTAACTCAACCCAAAACTTTTACTGGCCTCCAGATCATTTGTCCAACAAAGGCTACGGGACTAGTAACTCAACCCACAACTTTTACCGCGCTCCAGAGAGTTTGTCCAACCAAGGCTACAGGACTAGTAACTCAACCCACCAAGGGATCAAGAGTGTTTGTCCAAGCCAGACTACAAGACCAGGAACTCAACCCAAGCCTTTATAGGGCTCTAGAGTGTTTGTCCAACCAAGGCTTCCAGGAATTAATAGCTCAACCCAAGCTAAGGAAACATGAGAACCGACTAGAACACAAAGAAATAACCCACAACACCATGGCTATCCAGAAAATGGAAAGGCTAGGAAAATCCACTGTCAATCCATGCAATCCTCCATGCCAGTGATAGATCATGACCAAGAAACCACATGCATGTTCCTTGCATGTCAAAACTAGTGAAGAAATAATACATGCAACTTGGTACCTGCAAGCAAATATGATGTAGTTCTCGATCCTAATTTCCTCTTGCACTTTATTTCTCTTCCTTTTCCTTCTTGCTCCAAAATTCCAAGTATGCCACACCCTCCAAGAGTGCTCCAAGAAAACTCTAAGTATCCAAGATTATGAGAGAGAGAGAGAGAGAATAATAAGAGAGCTCCAAAACTGAACTGACCAAGTCTTGCCCACTAGTCCTCATAAGCTTTTTTATTAATGAGGCCTCTATCTTATTCATTTTCCATTATTTTCCTTCAATTTCCTCCTTGCATGCAACATGCGACCTTTCACCTTCCTTTTCTCCTAATTTCCATTATTTTCATAAATAAATGCCTCATGCTTTTCCAAAGCCTTAGTCATTTCCTTTGCTAATTTCCTTAGCCATAAACAACCAAATGAACACCCATTAGGATGTCCTACCCACCATTCATCTTGGAATACGTGTCCCATCGCTGTGGCCTTATATATGTTTTTACATGGAATTTTCACCAAGGCTATTACAGAACCCTCCCCCTTGGGGGAACACCATCCTTGGTTTTCAATGACACATGTAACCAACAAGACAACTGAAAATAAAACATACTACCCATGGAGCTTTATAACATAGCTCATTGCAGTATTTACAATGGTCACTTGCTAAAACATGACAAACATACTGTTTACTGGAGGTTTATAACATAGCTCATTACAATATTTACAATAACCACATATACACATACACATTTGTTTCAACCATCAAATAACCATACTATCTATGGAGCTTTATAAATCCATCTCCATACAATATTTACAATAATATACACATATACACATTTTCTCAACCAACAAATAAAAGATAGGATGCTTGCATCCATAACAAGCAAATCCAGAGGCTCACACCTCCACCCTCAAGGTTATACCAGGATTCACCTCCTTTCCAGGAAGTCCAGAATCCATTGCAAAGTCATATCTGCATCCAATGTCCAGCGCTATAATGGGTAGGTAATGGGTAAGTAGAAGAAAGGTTGATGAAGTATAAAGTTGATTAAATCAAAGCACATTCATCATGCTTAGACATATTTGCTAATATGTATGAGAAATTATGAAGGCAAAAGCAAAGGTTTACAAGTTAATTTAATTAACTCCCCCTCAGTCATTTTTTCCCCTATACTTACTAATTTCCTATCCACAAGCATGTTCTAGTACTTTTAATCCTTCAAGTCAAAGAAGCTCAGAGCATTTCTCTGACTTTTGGTGGGACCAGACCCTCGAATTAATAACTTATGGACATCGAGTGTTAGAATCCCCTTCATAAAGGTCACCCCCCTTCATTTCCCTAATAAAACTCTTTTTTCCTAAGGTTAAACTCCATTACCCTATGAAAAGTGAGAAATACCATGTTAAAGCCCATTTCATTCAAAAACCCACAAAACCTTTTATCCTAAGTTAAGTGTATGTAAAGGAAATGTACAAATATTACATTACACTTAATACTATTTTCATCTCTGCTTGTTTCATGCCATATTAATTTCTAATTTAATTATATAGCTCCCACAATCCCCGGTTTCTCCTATGTAAATAAATCCCTATGTATTATCCCCACCCATAGTTTAACTATAAACTATAGTTTTATTCTATTCTCCCCGATGAAACCCACTTAACCCATCAATTCTTTGCCAAGTTAAGTTAAACCTTCATTAAAACCCATCTGATCCCCTAACCCCATGATTAACCCCGTAATAATCACAATCCGCTGTAATTAAAGCCCTTGCCCCCCCCCTCCAAACCTCCATCCATTTCCTCCCTGCTAGTCTACCACCCGACTACTGTCCCATCATCTACACCCAAATCAAATGGTGCACAACTATATTGAGCTCACTTGATGCTCGACCTTTACCCACCCGATCAATTAAACCCATGATTAAATCTTAATAAATTCGAATCTGCCGAGGATTAAAGCTCTGCCCCCACCTCCCCCCCAGCCCATTCTTTTATCAAACCGCGCACCTCCCTTGCCCGACTATCATCCGATCACCATCCCCCTCATCTAATTGTCCACAACCATATCAGCCGTGCCCGATGGCCGATTGTTACCCACCCGATAAAGTGATTTCCCCCCGAACCCCAAATGCTACGTGTCAGGCATGGAGGTAGATCGGGTGACCCCTCCTCAATACTGCCTTCGCCACAAAAGCGGTGCGATGGCCTGGGAAATGCCTTCCTGCTCAACCCGAGAAACCACTCACTGTTCATAATATAAAAATTCTGTGCCAATTTACCCATTACCCATTAAAACCCCGAAAACCCTCATTTTCATGCATTTTACTCAGTTACACAACGAAACCTATCAAACCCTTCCAACGCCACCCTGTGCCTCTGAGACATGATTTCACCATGGATTCCCTCCCGAATACCTTCCGGACTCTATCCATAGCTCTCCCAGTTTCAATACGGCCTCCGGTCACCTCTTCGCAGACCTGTGTTTTATTAACAAATTGTTGTATTTTGCATGTAGTTAGAAGAAGACCAGAGCTTGGATAAATAGTTTTGATACTAGTCACAAAACTTGTTTACTCCAAGACTCGAAAGGAAATCTATTTAAAAAACCTTCATTCAGAAGAAGAAAATAGTTATACATAGAACATAGAAAGAAATCATTCACACAGAGACATTAACTGTTAAAACAAAGGAACCAGACAAAGCATATAGTCAAAAGACAAACAAATCGAACATACAGAAAGATGATTAATACAATTACCATATGTTGATACATATAAAAAAAAAAAACTAAATAATTTACTGTTGAAATACACAGTAAAAAGTTAAAATGTACAGTAAAAGTAAAAACACAGTAAAGGATATTGATAGGTCATCAAAGTAAAAGTGTATCAGTGTCAAAGTGTATAAGATGAAAGCCTAAAGTGACTAAAGCCTCCAGCATGAAAGTTCAAACAAAAAAGAGCATAAAGGGCTAAAACTCAAACCATAAAGCCCAACAGTACCACAATAAATGGGACAGCATGAAAGCAGTTTGATAACTGTCTCTATCTACTTGTAAGAAAATATTTTTATTTCCTAGATTAAATCTCAAGTTAGTTTGAGATATTTTGTAATAATATTTTTGTATAAATACTTCACAATTCGAAGTATGTAGGGTGGATTCTTAGACATTTCTATAGACTTCTTGATCTAAAGATTTTAAAGCTATTGTATCATTGATTGAGCCAGCAAGCTGGATTGATGAATAAAGACAAGATATTTCATAGGATTCATGTGTTGAGCGAAGTGCAGACAAGTATATTCTCATGTTGTTGTTATCTTTCCTAAAGTTTTTCCACAATCTTTAATGTATTTCTAAATCTGAATGCTATAACAAGAACAATATCTTAGAATTTGTTTAATTACACTCTGTTTTAATAGTTATGCTTATAAATGTTTTCAACTAATATCTAAGTTAAGGAATTCTTAATTGCTCCTTAGTTTAGGTTGTTTGTTTCTAATCCAGATCAAAGGATTCTTAATTGCCCTTTGCTTTTGATTACCCCCTATTCCTCGTTTAAGTCACAGTCTGAGAACCCTTAATTTCTCTCTCACCCTGATTCAAACCATTTCACCCCCCTGTTCCAAAGACCTGCACTTTACTCTGCTAGCTTGCCCTTTGAACATTCCCTTTAGTGAGTTGATCTAGTTTTGTTTCCCTTCTGTTGACTCCATAGCCCAATGGTCTAGAGACATCATTCTATCCATTTGTTTAAAGAATCACACCACCCAATTTAAAATACAAATAAAAAAACCCACCGAACATTCATAACTAGCCTGAAATCCCAACAAACAAAGCTAAATCATATAGAGAGAGCCCTCTCTAAGCCTAGGTTGGCTAGAGCTTATGCTCCAAAAGTGGTTTGTGGTTACCTCGGTGATTTCTTTCTTTAACCTTGAGAAATTACTGAGTGATAACATGGACTACATGCATAAGGAACACATATGCAATCAACATGAAAGCATGATCAACACACAACCCAAGGAGAGCACAACCATGCTCTGATACCACTCTGTAACACCCTCCTCCCACATCTACCCAAGCAACCACCAGCTGGGGTAAACATGAGATGAGAGGCCACTATGATATGATTCGACCTCCCAGGTTACCTTAAGGAAATGGAATTGACAGAACATCACACACAATCATCCAACATCATCAACAAAACTGTCATAAGACAAGTCCTTCACTCAGACAACATGTCCCCATGTCCTATTATTGTTATGGACCTCTTAGGCCATAGTCTCTCTCATGCTATGGGCAAGGGAGTAACCAAAAACCCAAATTCACTCTCATAGGCCTGCCTAGCAACGACTGTGGACCGAAATTGCCATTTTCGTGCCAAGAACCCCGAAATTTATGCCACTTTTTTAGCCCCAGAGCCCAGGCCACTGCCCAAAATCGAAGGAATGCCTAGAATCAGGAAAATTACAGGGAAACAATGATGAAAAATCAATGAGATGATCAAGACCATAGTCAAACCCCTACTAGCCATGACAGGCATTTCATCAAACATATCATGGACATGTAACCTACAGGTGTAAACAACAAAATTAAGTGTAGGGCTCTCATACTTATCTGAGAATTGCTATGAACATTGATTCATCATGTCATTCATTACATATTCATCTATTAGGTCATAGACACATTATCCATTCACATATAAGTAAAAAACATGCTGAGAGCCATACAGAGTTGTTTTCATAAAATATACATATAACCAGAATAATAAGGACATAAATAAAAATAAAATCATAGCCATATACACCACATATAATCCATAATAATACTCATAGAAATACCAGGAGATATCACCTTTCATTAATGATACAAAATCCTAACCTCAGATGGGACTTCCACATTCCACCCGATCATAGAATGGCTGAGCCAAATCTCTCTTCAACTATTCACCCTTATGCCATATTCCAAGCATGAATGTGGGATCTCATAAAAAACATCAATCAAACTAATTTGGTGCTTCCAAAGTCCATCCACCTCAACCCATCAAACATTGATTCTAGCTCACGGTCGGACATCACAAAACCAACATCAGATCGCTCTTTATCCCAACCTTCCAAGGCTCCACAGTGTTTGTTCCAACCTGACTCCTAGGACTAGTAACTCAACCCACAACTTTTATCGGGCTCGAGAGCATTTGTCCAACCAAGGCTATGGGACTAGTAACTCACCCCACAACTTCTACCAGGCTCCAGAGCATTTGTCCAACCAAGGCTATGGGACTAGTAACTCAACCCACCAAGGGCTCCAGAACATTTGTCCAACCCAGGCTATGAGACTAGTAACTCAACCCAAGTTTTTACAGGGCTCCAAAGTGTTTGTCCAACCAAGGCTTCCAGGAACTAATAGCTCAACCCAAGCTAAGGAAACATGAGAACCGACCAGAGCACAAACAAAATAACCCACAACACCATGGCTATCTAGAAAGTGGCAAGGCTAGGTAATTCCATTGTTAATGTAGGAAATCCTCCATGCCAGTGAGAGATCATGACCAAGAAACCACATGCATGTGACATACATGCCAAAACTAGTGAGGAAATCATACATGCAACTCGGTACCTGCAAGCAAATATGATGTAGTTGTTTATCTCGATGCTCTCTTGTGCTTTCCTACTCTTCCTTTGCCTTCTTTCTCCAAATTCCAAGTATGCCACACCCTCCAAGAGTGCTCCAAAAAAACTCTAAGTATCCAAGAGTATGAGAGAGAGAGAGAATAATGAGAGAGCTCCAAAACTAAACTGACCAAGTTCTGCCCACTACTCCTCATAAGCCTTTTTATTAATGAAGCCTCTATTTTCTTCATTTTCCATTATTTTCCTTCAATTTCCTCCTCACATGCAACCTGTGACCTTTCACCTTCTTTTTCTCCTAATTTCTATTATTTTCATAAACAAAATGCTAATAAATGCCTCATGCCTTTCCAAAGCCTTAGCCATTGCCTTTGCCAATTTCCTTAGCCATAAACAACCAAACGAAAATCCACTAAGATGTCTTGCTCACCATTCAGTGTGGAATATGTGTCCCAATACCGTGGCCTTATATATATTTTTACATGGAATTTTCACTAGGGTTGTTACAGTATTATATGCTTCATGACCTTGTACTAATATTAATTTCACAATAGATCTGTAGGATACACATAAGAAACATGTTAAAGTAATAGATTTAGCCCATAAATAGTCACAATAATAGATTCTTGATGTCATAATAACATAATAAATCTATAACATTAGATTCCCTTTTGACTTAACATGTTAAGGAGAATATGTTATAGGATAATTTAACACTAATACATGCTATGGCATAACTTCATCATCCCCTTACTTTGGCAAACGTTCTTCCTTGAATTCTTCAAGGAATAAGTTTTGAGTTCATATATATGACTCTTCGAAAGATATTACATGTACATACACTACTCTTACAAAAGGAAAATTGCATACATATGCTTGTTTCCTTTTAGCAACTCACGTAGATCTCCATTTGGCACCAAAAAAATTAAATATGTTTCTATCCAAGGTTTATGGGTTTTACTGAGAGTTATCCTCCTATAACCCCATTCTCAACAACATAAAATAATTTAGAGCAATATTTAGTTAATCCCATGGTGGAAGGGGGGATAAAAACACCCTTATGCTAGCGAATTGATTTTCATTCTACAAATTTAAAATTTCCTCGAGTTTTTATATATATATATATATATATATATATATATATATATATATATATATAATATATAATATATATATATATATATATATATATATATATAATAGATATATAAGAGATTACATAGTCCAAGCTCTAGTTATAATATGAAATTGTCCTTTCTCTAGTAATGAATAAATAACATTTGAAATAACCTTTTTTAGTCTTAATATCGTCATCAACATCCCATTTTGGAACCAATTTTATATCTATTGAGCATTATTGTGGAGGAAAAAAAAGAACCATCTCACAATGACCTAAATATATATAATGGAAATAGAAGCTCATAAATGCACATTTCATTTGAAATGAGGATTCCTAGAAAAAATCATGAAGCTAATTTTTAGGCTCATTTGGTTGGAAAGGTAGCAAAAAGGGTGTTGCTTCTAGCTTCCTATAAAAGACTTGTTGCTCCAAAGTATCTAGTGGATGGGGTCTAAATATGATATTCATTTTTTGAAAGGCTCTTACAGAAAAAAACTTGTGAAAGACGATACAATGCTATAGAATTTGGGATAGGCGATCAAAGACAAAAATATTACTCCCAAATCCATATGTGTTAGAAAGCTAATTCAACATATTCATAATAAATCAATAATATGGAAAGCAATGGCTACAACCTTCCCCTTTATAAGAAATTGGTTGGTTTAGAGATTTGGTAAGGTAACAAAGTCCAAATTGGTTTGGACACATGGATTTGTAACAATGACACATACAAGCACATAACACAACTATTTTTTAGAATTGACAAGCTATGGATGCAATAGTGGCATTCTTTGCAGGAGATTGAATTCTAGGAGGAAAATGCAAAAAAATTGAAAACATTGTACTCAAAAGCTAATAATTTTCTTCATAAATTTGAATGATGAAGAAGATCAACTCATTTGGTCTTTGAAAACTACAATGAATAATGAATATAGTGTTAGCATTATTAGCCAAGAATGGTATACAAAGCCCTTGGTAAATAATGGAAGCTCACAATCCTAATGGTCAACACTTCTCTAGAAGTCCAAATTCCCATCCAAATAGAAAATCTGTTTATGATTATTATTAAACAATATATCCTTAACATGCGACATCCTTCAACAAATAAGCTATGAGGGACTAGGTTAGTGTTGCTTATGTAGAGTTGACCATGAGACCTGTTGTAGCATCCATTGTCATTATAATTTTATTTTCAGTTTTATCGCAAAAATAAAAAATAAATCAAATATTATGTTATGATGGAAATAAAAGAGAATGCAGAAATTTGAAAGAAATGATTTGTTTTATGTTATTGATGGATTGGGAACATGAGAAACTTAGGAGAAGATCTGAGTCGTCCGCTTAACAGGAAACAAATACGATAGTAATCACGTGGATAACAAGAATGAAGTTTATTAAAAAACAGATGCAAGAAATTATAAAACTGAGTTAAAACCTCAGTTAATCGAGGCCGTCTGCTTGAAGGATATAGATCTGACAGTAATCACGTGGTTAACAAGGACGAGGTTTAATTCAAAAAATGGACACAATGGTTTATAGAATTTGTTTAATCTGTTGAAGTCTGGATCAATCACATCCGCTCATCAAGAAGGGATGAGATCCAACGGATACCGCGTCAAAAAGTGCATGGGTTTTATTATAAATTTCGGACCTGAGAAGTCTTTGGACTGCAGTTTTGTTTCCTATCGGGTCCGTGGGGAAGGTAAAGGTTTGTGGAAAAGGTGGACGGGATAAGATTATGAACCAGAGTTTTGTTTCCTTTCGGTTCTGTGGTAGCTGAAGGTTTGCCATATCCCACATAAATAAACCAATCTTGTTGTTTTAGTAGAATAACTAAAATTAGAGGCGGATGACCGAAACTTCAAAGGAACGGTGATTGGTCAGGTTTCTTTGTGTTTCCACCAATCAGAACACTTCCGATATATAAGTGGGCCCATAACCCACAAGTCCACGCATGGATTTTTGTAAAGATGTAGTTTGTTGTGTTAAGATAGTCTAGCTATCATCAGAACATCTACAGAGAAGCTTCATCAATAGTCAAGCCACAGATTCTAACATTGAGCAGCCATCACCTTCTAATTTCTGTTACTTCTTGTTATTTTGTTTTCTTGAGAAGAATGAGGTGCTTTTACCCTCCAATGTAATATTCTGTAATGACTTTTAATTTAGACAATTAGGAGATAGTTAAGCAGTTTGACAGTTTTGGTGATTACCAACTGTATCATGATGTATAAAAAGAGGCAAAATTATAGAAAAAGGGTTCGAATTTTGAAGAACCTGGAGACTAGGCTATTGTATTCTTGATAAAACTGATGATTAATGAAAGAATCACGAGTTTTCTACACATTGTTGTGTATGATTTGTGATTTCTCTGTTATGTCTCATCATGTATCTTCCTTTCTTTAAGTATGGGAATGAAGTTGCAGGTCTTTGTTTACTTATGTGAATGAAGTTAAAATTCCTTAAAAGAGCACTCATGTACTTAAAGTTCCTACTTCTACATTTCTTCTAAGTTACAGATAATAGTTTCTGTGTAAAAAAAACATATTGCCTTTAACTTCCGAAAGTGTTACAGATAATAGTTTCTGTGAGAAACATCACATTGTCTCTAACTTCTCAAAGCATTGTTCACTCAACATTTTTGTTCAGCAATCAAATGGCATTCTGAGACTTTCATATCGAACCACAGATCTCTTAAATCCAAAACATTAATGTCTTAAGCACAATTTCTACGCAACCAAGAAATTGATTTCTTAAGGAACAACATTAATTGGTGTTGTTGCCGTGGAGAGAAGTCAATAACACTTTTCCTTGGGTTTTTAATATTTTCCTCTGGTTTTTTAGTGAGGAGGAAATATTTGCCTGTATTGAAGAGAAAGCAATAACTCTGGCTTTAAAGAGACCTCACCCGATGTCAGATACCTCACAGTAAAAGGTTCAAGCCCTTTCAGACCCTGAGAGACTAGTTTCCAAGAGTGTTGGAAGGCACACGACTCCAGTTACACCAAGTCCTACACTGTCTGCACCTGGCAACATTTCAACACATCTTTCATCCAAACATTCACCTTTATTTGACCAAGAGATATCTTTTACATCCATTTCATTTCAAGAACCCAACTGTCAAGAACAACCTTTAGAGTCTATTTCTTTCTTAGTATCTGCTATAGTTATTCAACTAAAACTATAACTACATTGCCACCTTTTCATACTCCATTTACTTCTCAATCAATTTCTACATCTGCTGGTATTCAAGGTTCAATAACTTCAGGAGAAAACATGGCAGCGCCTGCATTCTTGTTGAATAGGTATGCACATATTTAGTTTCCACAACAATTGAATCAAATGCCTCAAGAATACTTCAAGATTCTTCCTCGTTTCTCAGGGGAGGATGAACAAACAACAGAGAAGCATATAACAATGTTTTGTAATTTTGTAGAATATCTTACGTTGAACACTTGGATGTTTTTTTAAGACTTTTTGTGCAATCCTTGGATGGAGAAGCAAGAAAGTGGTTTAAAGGGCTTCCTAATAACTATATTCCTACATGGGAAGAGATGGAGCGCCTGTTCACCCAGAGATGGGGAGAGAAAAGAGACCATGGGTATTCACTCATAGAGTTTAATTCTATTAAGAAGAAATCTGATGAAAGTGTTGTTGAGTTCATCAGAAGGTTCAATAAATTGTACAATAGTCTTCTAGTGGAGATTAAGCCCCCTCATGCTGGTGCAAAAATAACTTTTGCAAGGGATTTTGAATCAGATTTTGGATTAACATTGAGGGAGAGAAGATCCACAACCCTTGATAAAATCCAAACTGATGCCTTAGAAATAGAAGCAAATCTAGTGGTTGCAGGCAAAGCATTAGAGACACAACCTATCCAAGATAAGGGAAAGGCTAAAGTGGAATCCTCTCAAAGTCAAACATGAGAGGATATGAATAATGTAACTAAAACTTTGTCTATTAAATTGATTAAATTAGAATTGGAGAGTAAGAATTCGCAGAGGCAAGCACCACATAATAGAAACTTTAATCCTCAATATAGAAGACAACCTCTGCAAATTTTGCAGAAGGAGAGAAAAGACCAAGATCAGGTTCAAGCACCACTTTACTTAGAGGCAAATCTTGATGAAGTACCAAAACATTCGAGGGACCATGATGATCATATTTCCACATTGTATGCAATAGATGAAGATATACTAGGTGTTGAGGGAGAAGAATATACTGAAACAGATGCCATTTATGATGAAAATGACATTGATGAATATTGGAAGTAGTTTACTGGTTTTATGCAGGCAGAATTACATAAGAAATATGACTTGAGACCAAGGAAAAGATCTAGAATTCAAGAAAATGAAGGTGAGTAGCAAGTTCCAACGCCCCTACAGAAGGTGACTCCACAAGAACCACAACTTGAAAAACAATTAAACAAGGGAAAGCAACAACAAAATACAAATAGCAAGACTCAAATACTTCAAGGTGAGTCTTCCCAAGATAAAAGTGACAAAATTCCTTTAGAAATAATTGTTTCCATTCCACAGGAGATTTTAGTGATGAAGAAAAGTGAAGATGAAAACGAAAATAATATTAAACAGGTTCATGTGTTTAGTCTTACTAAAGGGTTAGAAAAAATCAGAATTCAGGTGCCCCTCATAGAGTTGGACAAAACACCAGTTTATCATAGAGAGTTTGCTGAGTTTATCAATATATCTTAGAATGTGAATATAAATGATATTGTGAATATGTAAGAAGATAAACCAGTAGTGGTTTTTGGTCCACATGTGGAGGAGATAGATTCTTCAACATCTCCTTTCTACATTTCTTTATTGATTCATGATTTCCTCTTGCATAATTGTATGTTTGATTCAGGAGCTTCACATAACCTTATGCCACTATCAGTGATGAAACAACTAAAACTACAAGTTACTAAACCTTACAGAGACCTGTATTCTTTTGATTCAAACAAAGTCAAGTGTCTGGGGGTCATTAAAGATATGGTGGTGTCACTAGCCCAAATCTCAGCTAGAAGCTTGGTGATGGATGTAGTGGTAACAGATATCCTTGCTAGGTTTGGAATGTTCCTATCTAGGTTGTGGGGGACCAAATTGGGTGGTCTTTTGAAACTGGATTTTACTTATGCTATCATACCAATTTTTGGTGGAGAAGAAAGGAGGTTGTACAGAGAAACAAGATTTGTAAAAACAATCACAAAGAACAAAGAAAGTAATTCACCTGTATATAGCCAAGAGAAAGATGAATTTTCTTGCTTCATGCTACATGACAATGCAGAGTTGGCTGAACATAATTAGAGGCAATGTACTTCAACCAGTGTAAATATAGAGCCGCAAACAAAAGGGGCGTGGAAGATCTTCTTTGATGGAGCCTATTCTAAAGAAGGAACAAGTGTTGGTTTCCTTCTAATTACACTTGGAGGTAATATGATCCCTTTTTCTTTTGAATTGGAGTTCAAAGCAACAAATAATGTGACAGAATAAGAATCCTTGATCATTGCTCTACAAACAGCGAAATAAATGGAGTCTAGTCAAATTATGTTTTTGGAGATTCAGAGTTGATTATAAAGAAAATAAAGAACAATTGTTAAACAAAACACCCTAGGCTTAGGGCATACAGAAATGAATTATGGGATTTAGTTGAGAACTTATTTGAGCCTTTCAACATACAGTTCATTCCAAGAGATGGAAACAGATTAGCAGATTCTTTGGCTGTGGTTGCCAGTACTTTTAGGCCTCCTATAAATCCAAAGCTAAGATATGAGGTGGAAATGAGGCACATGCCTTCTATTCCGGATAATATAAACATTGGTAGATTTTTGAGGATGATTAGCAGATTAAGGAATTTTTTACTATGATTGAAGATTTTTAGGGCAGAGAGATTGATCAAGATGATGATGAAGCAACAGAAGGTGCAGAATTAAGTGGTTTTAAAAATTCCATAGTTAATCAAAAAATTATTCAATTGAAAGATAATATTATGCCAAGGGGTCTTGTTCCTCTTGAAAGACTTTTTAACTCCAATGATGTAGCTGTTAGTTCAAAGAAAATTCCATAGGATGAGCAGATTCAAGATCACAATATTGGAACCCAGTAGGAGACTAGGTTAGTCAAATTATTTAATGGAGTTCCACTTAATTATAAGGAGAGAGATATTAAGATTTTCAGGGACTATATTGATGTTTTTTCTTGTTCCTATGAGGATCTCAAAACATATTATGTAAGTATTATTTAGCACAAGATTCCCTTGAAAGAGGGGATTAAACCATTTAAGCAGAAACTCAGGCAGATAAACCCTCTACTTTTACCATTGATTGAGAAAGAAGTTAAAAAGTTGCTTGATGCCAAAATAATAGTTCCACTCAGGTACTCTGATTGGGTGGCCAATTTAGTACCTGTGAGAAAGAAAAATAGATAAATAAGATTATGTGTGGACTTTAGAAATCTAAATAGGGCTTCCTTAGAAGATAAATATCCATTACCTAAAATGGATCATGTGTTGCAGAAGGTAACATGATCATTCAGAATGTCAATGTTGGATGGATTCTCTGGGTATAACCAGGTGGTTGTTGATAAATAAGATCAGAAAAAGACTACGTTCACAACTCTTTGGGGAACCTTTATGTATGCTCGAATGCCTTTTGTGTTGATGAATGCATGTGCAACATTTCAGAGGGAAATGGACATTGCATTTGCAAGTGACAAGTTTGTAGTGATATACTTGGATGACATCACTATTTTCTCTAAGTCTGATGAGGAGTATCTGGACCATCTTAAAAAGACTTTTGATAAATGTAGAAAATTTGGGCTTTCTTTAAATCCTAAGAAGTCTATTTTTTCTCTAGAAGAGGGAAAACTGTTGGGGTACATTGTTTCTAGAGATGGAGTGAAGATAGATTCTGCAAGGGTGCAAGATGTGCATAAAATACTCCTGCCCAGGAGTAAGAAAGACATTCAAAAATTTCTGGGAAAAATAAAATTTCTAAGGAGGTTTGTGTCCAATTATGCTAAAATTGTAAAAGAAATTACCAATATGTTGAAGAAGGAAAATGAGGTGCATTGGACCAAGGAAGCCAGAAAGTCGTTCTCCAGGATTAAAGAAGCATTATAAGAAACTCCATTTTTAATTAGCCCTGATTATCAAAAGCGTTTTCAAATTTTTTCATTTGCATCACCGAATTCAATAACTATTGTTTTGTTACAGAAAAATGATGAAGAAAAGGAGAAGCTAGTTGCTTTATTTAGCAAGATTATTAGAGAGGTTGAGCTAAAGTACAATATTCTTGAAAAACAGGCATATGCTTTGGTAAAAGCCCTGAAGGCCTTTAGGACTTATGTGCTACAGTCACAGATCATTGCTTATATGCCAAATGCTGCAGTAAAGGATGTCTTAGTCCAGAGTGATGTAGAAGGCAAAAGAGGAAAATGGATAGCCAAGATCCAAGAGTATGACCTGGACATAAAGCCCACAAAAAGCTAGTGAAATGGCAGGGATTGGCAAAGATGTTGACAAAGTCCAATTTTCAGGCATTGGGAATCAACTTGCTAACACCTGCAAATGAGGAAATAATTGAAGAAGGTGAAGAAAAATTAAACCCAGGTATGAAGATCCGATATAAGTTTTATGTTCAGAATGGTACAAGCACATAGTCCATTATTTATGTTTTCTCTCTTATCCTCAATCTTTGGATAGAACAAGATATAGAGCATTAAAGATCAAAGCACAACCATATGTGATTGTTGAGGGCAGATTGTATTGGAAGGATCCTATAGGAATTTTATTGTTATGTTTAACAAAGGATGAATTTACAAAGACCATTAAAGATTACTATGAGAAGTTATGTGGTGGACATTATAGTTGGAAAGCTACTGCACATAAAATCCTCTAGGCAGGATTTCATTGGCCCACCCTATTTGGTGATATATATAAGTTTGTCAGAAGCTGTCAGACGTGTCAGCTTCTTGCTGAGAAGAAAAGGTTTGCTCCCTTGCCTTTGATCCCAGTTTTCATAGAAGAACCACTCAGACAATGAGGATTAGATTTTGTTGGAGAAATTAACCCACCTTCAAGTGGACAGCACAAGTGGGTTCTTACAGCTACTAATTATTTCACCAAAGGGGTAGAAGTTATACCTACTAAAAGGGAAAATGACCAGGTGGTGATGAATTTTTCAGAGGAAAATATTTTTAGTAGATTTGGGTGCCTTGTCAAAATCATAACAGACAATGCTCAAGTGTTCAGTTCAAGTAAGTTTGTTGCTTTTTGTCAGAAGTATAATGTTATTTTATTGCATTCAACAACTTATCATCCACATGGAAATGGATTGGTTGAATCCACTAACAAAATATTGATGAGAATTCTTAAGAAAACTATTGTAGAAAATCAGAAAGTCTTGGATTCGAAGTTAAATTTTGCTCTATGGGCTGTCCGAGTGACTACAAGAAGGTCTACGGGAAAATCACCTTTTGAGTTAGTGTATGGAACTCAAGCTCTGTTCCCTAGTCAGCTTGTGAAGCCTGTGATTGCAATGGTTCAGGAGGCAAAAGAAGAGCCCAATGCTTTGATAAGAAGGATGCATAAGGTAGTGGAGATGAGTGAAAGCAAGGATAAGATAAGAGATATTTTGATTATGTATCAATCAAAGATGAAGGGTATTTTTGAAAGAAAGGCCAAAGAAATTGATTTTAAAGTTGGAGACATGGTATTAAGGTGGGATACTAGAAGAGAAGATAAGGGAAAACATGGGAAGTTTGATCCTTTCTGATATGGTCCATTTAAAATTATAGAAGCAAGGGCAAATAATACATTCTTCCTGGAGAATCTTGATGGTGAATCTTTACAACTACCTATCAGTGGGCAGTACGTCAAAAATTATTTCCAGTTCTGAAGCACAAGCATCCTGTCATTGTAGATACTGGAGTGAATTCATTGTACAAATTCCATAGAATTTAAATTGGCTAAGAAATATATGACTCCATGCCCGAGGTGAAGGCATTGATCTGCAGTTCTTAGTGCTTATGTGGCAAAAGCACTATCCCCAGGTGGAGCCAGATGTTGTAGCAACCATTGGCATTTTATTTTATTTTT
>APFE030196698.1:45009-86458 GCA_000404065.3 Pinus taeda
AGTAAACAAAAGTTTAAAATAGGCAAACATACTAGTAAAGGCATACTTGATTATATCCATTCAGATGTTTGGGGACCAGCCCCTACAACCTCATATGGTGGTTCGTCTTATTTTGTATCATTCATTGATGAATTTTCTAGGAAGGTTTGGGCCTACATGTTGAAAAGAAAGTCTGATGTGTTTTCAGTTTTCAAGCAGTTTAGAGCATTGGTAGAAAACAGCACTGGTAGAACAATAAAGTGTTTAAGAACTGAAAATGGTGGTGAGTTTACTTCCAAGGAGTTTGACAGCTATTGCAAGGATGCAAGGATCGAGAGGCATAAGACCACGGTTTATACTCCTCAGCAAAATGGAGTTGTTGAACGCATGAACAAGACTCTTCTAGAGAGAGCAAGGAGTATGCTGAGTAACACCGGGTTGCAGAAGGAGTTGTGGACGGAAGCGGTGGCAACAGCTTGTTATGTGATAAATCGATCTCCATCGACGATGATAGATTGCAAGATTCCGCAAGAGGTATGGAAAGGACACCCTTGTGACTATTCTAAACTCAGAGTGTTTGGTTGTGATGCATATGCTCTAGTGCCTAAACATCAGCGAACTAAGTTAGATCCAAAGTCTAAAAGGTATATCTTTGTTGGGTATGGTGTTGAAACAAAGGGATATAGATTGTGGGATCCTACTACCCGCAAAATCATCATCAACAGAGATGTAAAGTTTAATGAATCCTCTTTTGTACAGTTAGATGTAGATAGTCGATTGAAACAGGATGATGTATCTTATTTTCAGCACATTCAGTTTGATAACATTTCTAACGATAGTCATGATGACCATAGTTCAGATACTAGTCATGGACAGGTTTCAGAATCAAAATATGAACAGGGTTCAGGTTTAGATCATGAACAGGTCTAAGATATTGATCGGCAAGAAGTTCCTACAGGTGGTAATCAGCCAATCGAGGAAGTGCCAGAAACATCCTTAAGGAGGTCGACAAGAATCAAACGGCCACCGAGAAGGTATGATGATTATGTCACTTCTGTTGCATTTACTGCTAATGAAAATGAACCTCTGTGCTATCAGGAAGCAATAGAAGGTTCAAAAAGTGACAAGTGGAAAGCAGCCATGAAGGACGAAATGATGGCCTTGAATAAGAACGACACATGGGATCTGGTGGAGCTTCCAAAGGGCAGGAAAACTATGGGGTGTAAATGGGTCTTCAAGCTGAAACGAGGTGTGAATGATAAGGAAGATAGGTACAAAGCGCGACTGCTTGCAAAAGGGTTTTCTCAGAAAGCTATTATTGACTTTCATGAGATTTTTTCGCCAGTGGTTAAAATTGTTTCAATTAGAATTGTGTTAGCATTAGTGGCTTTTGTTTGATTTAGAGTTGCAGCAGTTAGATGTTAAGACTGCATTTCTACATGGTGACTTAGATGAGGAAATATATATGGAACAACCGGAAGGGTTTGTTCAGCATCGCAATGAGAAATTTGTCTGCATGCTCAAGAAGTCATTATATGGCCTGAGGCAGTCACCTCGGCAGTGGTATAAGAAGTTTGATTCTTTCATGTTGAGTCAGAAATATGTTAGAAGTGAATATGATCATTGTGTTTATTTTAAACAGTTGAATAATGGCATATTCATTATCTTGGTATTGTATGTTGACGATATGCTTTTAGCAAGCAAAAGCATAGAAGAAATCAACAGGTTGAAGGCTCAGATGGCAAGGACATTTGATATGAAAGATCTAGGAGCAGCAAGACAGATTTTGGGCATGGAGATTTTCAGAGACAGGAGCAATGGTAAGCTATGGCTATCACAACAAAAGTATATTGAAAAAATAATTTTGAGGTTTGGTATGAATAATGTGAAGCCTGTTTCAGTCCCTTTAGCTTCCCATTTTAAGCTTTCTTCGAGTTTATGTCCTAATACAGATGAAGAAAAGGATTATATGTCTCGAATTCCATATGCCAATGTATTAGGATGTTTAATGTATGTGATGGTTTGTACTCGACCAGATATTTCACATGCAGTTGGGGTTGTCAGCAGGTACATGGAAAATCCAGGTAAAGAACACTGGTCAACAGTGAAATGGGTGCTTCGGTATTTGAGAGGCACAAGTAGTTATTGTATTTCTTACAATAAGAGTAGTGAATTTGTTTGCGGATATGTGGATTCCTATTTTGCAGGTGATTTGGATAAGAGAAGGTCAACTTCAGGGTACGTCTTTACTCTTGCAGGTGGAGCTATCAGCTGGATGTCAAAGCTACAGAACATTGTTACTTTGTCCACTACTGAAGCAGAATACATTGCTGCTTCTCATGCTTGCAAAGAGGCGGTTTGGTTGAAAGGTTTGCTTGGTGAGTTTGGTAGGTTACAGGACAACATCAGGTTACTTTGTGATAGTCAAAGTGCAATACATTTGGCTAAGAATCCGGCCTATCATAGCAAATCAAAGCATATTCCAGTTAAGTACCATTTTGTAAGACAGGTTATCACTGAAAGGGGAGTCTCTCTTGAAAAGGTGCATACAAAGGAGAACTGCTCAGACATGTTCACAAAACCAGTTTTGTTGGAGAAGCTACGCTGGTGTTTGGCTTCTCTTGGCTTGTAGAAAAGATAAAATAATAATAACAGGGCATCAGGCGAATTGTTGTCAAGGTGGAGATTGTTGAGATTTTCTGTTTGAGCAAAATAGGAAAAATCTCAGCTGATGACAACAATAGAATTCAGGTCCTCGATTAGCTCCAGGTTGTTGGGAGGGAGTTAATGCCTCCTATATTTGATGTGAGGGAATTAATGAGGCTGTTAGATTCTCTATGCTATATAACAGGCAACCATTCGGATGGTTTGCTAAGAGAGTGAGAGGTTTTGAGAGGATTTCTTGATGTAATCTCCAATTTGATTAATAAATTCCTGATGCCTATGTTTGGTGGACGTAGCCCAGATTGGTTGGGTGAACCACGTTAATTCTTGTGTTTATGTGCTTGAAAAATTGCTGTGTGTTTATTTAATTCTGCTGTGCACCTGAACCAACATGACATTTATGTAGGCATTTCTATTTAGTGAAAGAGGCTACCCTATCGCCATGTACTATTGGTTGTAAGTTTATTTTAAATGGAGTGAAAGTGGTGAAGATAAACTTCATATGCGTGGTAGCATTTTTGAAATGTGGTCAATAATAATAATAATATAATAATTATATAATTATTATTATTATTTGTTTATATATCCTATATATATATATATATATATATATATATATTATATATATATATATAAAATATATATTATATATATATATATATATATTTTTTTTTTTTCTCTTGGGAAAATAATCGAAAATAAATAAATATTGTGGAACAGTAGAAGTTAGCATAGAGCAACAATGAGTAGAAGTTAGCATAGAGCAACAATGACTAAAATTAATAGATTTGTCACAACTGCTGATAGACTAAACGAATCCAAAGTTGGATAGTGATAACTTGAAAAACCAAAAATGCATAATTTATGTCTTCAATCCAACGAATGTTTGTGCTATCTTTATTATGGTGTTTTGTTCAAAGACATCTAACTAATTTCAACAAGTGTTTACCCTAGACTAAAGGCTAATTTATGTTGTAATGTTGGTGTTTTATTCGTTAAAATTATGGTTTTCCCTCTTTGGGTCTAGAAAGTTTTAAGGAAAGAGAAATTCTTATCCTTATAATCGTTTGCCTTAATAAAGGGTTACCATTGTAAGTATGCAGTGAAAATTTTGTATGATACAAATATAAAATATAAAAGAGACACTTAGTTGTCTGAATAATGTTTAGATAAATAGTTATTTAAATAAAAGTTAAGTTAAATTTGTTGTGTATTATATTTATTATAAAATGGAGAAAATAAAATAAATTCTAGCCTTTTTTAATACCTCATTACTAAATAATTAAAACATATTTATTGTTTTTGTTATTTATTTAGTGCTATGTGATTTTATAAAAAAGGTTAATGTTGATTTTTTCTTCTATCATCAAGTAGGCTATTTTTTTAGGTTTTTTTTTGGCAATTCTTTTTTTGGTTAATTTTGGCTTAAATTAGACAGAGATATCTTGAAATTGTAATTTCCAAATGTAAAATCTAAAACATATTAAGTGTAGTGGGATGCCTTAGATAATTTTCAACTGTAAAATCTAAAAAATATTCAGTGTTGGGGATGTTACATAATTTTCAATTACAAAATGTAAAAAACATTGAATGTAATGGGATGCTTTAGACCACAACATTCAGATTAAAACTGGTTTTAGTTTTATTTGGAAAAACATATATTCATCTAACTTTTTAAAAATAAACGGTTTTAAAAAAATTAAGATTATTCACAAATATATATTAAATAAACACTTAATTAAAAAATTATCAAAACAAAAATGACAGAGAAGGTAGACACTCTCAAAGATGATTAGAACTTAAAATGAAAAGCATGAAAAATACAAAAAGTTCGTCAAATTTTCCAACTTCATCAAATTTTCCTTTGATAAACCGAGAAGATTTGAAATTCCAGGCCGGGCTACCAGTCATTCACTGATCGGGTTTTCATCCGTCTTTGGCCACGATCTATGACTCTTCCAAGTTCTGAAACCCGGTGAAACTGCGAGTTATCCTTTTGTCCCATTTCACTGCAAAACCCATGTATCAATTAATTTCATAATCCGTTCCTTTTTTAATATTTAATTCCATGTGAGGATCAAAACCACTATTCTAGGAGAAAATGGGAAGAATCAACCCAAAAGATCGCTAATTTACAATCCCCAATTTCAGGGAAACCCAGTTTGGATGAGCAAAACATGGCAAAAGTACAGCAGGAAAAAGAAATTGGACATTGGCATGCTCACGAAGAAAACATTTTGGAACTATGTTAGATTCTGAGCTCCTAAAACCTTAAACCCCAACGAGTATTTCCGATGGCAGGATGATAATATCAGGAACACATGGAAAGAGGAAATTCGGATTGTGTATTGGGCGAATGCGTCATGTCTGCCAATTTGCCACTAAAGCCCACAGTCTGCCGTTCGAGGACGTGAGAAGGCTTTGTGAGCAGGACCATACCGTGGATTTCTCTACATATGTTTCACTCTTACAGTGCTGCATTCAAAAAAAGGTTTTACCAGAAGGCAAATTAATACATGCCCATATTAATGTGAGAGGGGGATTCACGTCACAGACGCTGGTGTTACGCAACACGCTTATCAACATGTATGCCAAGTGCGGGAATTTGGTCGACGCTCGCAGAGTATTTGACGAAATGCCTCAACGAGATGCCTGTTCATGGACACTCGTGATTTCATCTTATTCACGCCATGGATTGGCCCAGAAAGCATTGGCATTGTTTCACCAAATGCAAGACACAGGTATCAAACCCAACGAGTTCACCTTTTCCAGCGTTCTAACGGCATGTTCAAAGTTAGCAGAATTGGAACTGGGTATGGAGATCCATGATGAAATATGTAGGACTGGATTTGATACTCATGTCTTTGTGCAGAGTGCCCTTGTAGACATGTATGCTAAATGTGGCTGTATAGAGAAAGCACGCAATGTGTTTGACAAAATGCATCAACGAGACGTGGTGTCCTGGACAACAATGGTCGCAGGATATGCACACAATGCGAAAGTTGATGAAGCCCTGAAACTCTTTCGCGAAATGCCTGGGCGGAACACAGTTTCTTGGTCGGCAATGATTTCAGGATATTTGCAAAATGGGTGCACTGTGGAAGCCCTGAAGCTTTTCCAGCAAATGCAAATGGAAGGTACAGTGCCAGAGTCAAAAACGTTGGCATGTGTTCTCTCAGCATGCGCTGAGTTGGGTACTCTGGAACAGGGAAGGCAAACCCATGAAGAAGTAATTAGAAGGGGATATCACTCTAATCTCTCTGTGGCAAATGCACTGGTTGACATGTATTCGAAATGTGGGAATATACAGAGTGCACGCAATGCCTTTGAACAAATATCTGAACAAGATGTGGTCTCGTGGACATCTATGATAGCAGGATATTCACAGAATGGATTGGGAGAGGATGCTCTGAAGCTTTTTCAAAAAATGCAACAATCAGGAGTAAAGCCAAACTCGGAAACCTTTGCCAGCGTTCTCCCAGCATGTACTGACTTGTGGGATCTCGAACAAGGTATGGATCTCCATGGAAAAATAATTAAAAGTGGTTTAGAATCCGATGTCTTTGTCGAGAGTGCGATTGTTTACATGTACGCAAAGTGTGGGAGAATCCAGAAGGCACGTCATGTTTTTGATAAAATGCATCAAAGAGATGTTGTATCCTGGTCCGTGATGATTGCAGGGTATGCACAGAACGGACAGGGAGAAGAGGCTTTAAGGCTTTTCCAAGAAATGCAACCATCCTGTGTGAAGCCAAACTCAAAGACCTTTGCAACCCTTCTTTCGGCTTGTGCCAACTTGGCAGCTCTAGAACATGGTATGGAGATCCATGAAAAAATAATTACAAGTGGGTTGCAGTTTGATATTCTGGCAACAAATGCTCTGATAGATATGTATGCAAAATGTTCGAGATTGACATGGGCATGCCATCTTTTTGAAAGAATGCAACAACGGGATGTTGTATCCTGGACGGCAATAATTGCAGGGCATGCACAGAATGGTCTGGCGTTTGAGGCTCTCAAAATATTCCAGGAAATGCAACTGGCAGGTATAAAGCCAAATGCAAAGACCTTTGCTGGTGTTCTCCCTGCATATGCCAACCTGGCAGCTCTGGATCAAGGTAAAGAGATCCATCAAGCCATCATTAAAAGGGGATTGCATTCCCACGTCTTTGTGGCAAATGGTCTCATAGACATGTATGCAAAATGTGGGAGTATAGGGAAGGCACATGACTTATTTGACAGCCTACCTCAACGAAATGTTGTTTCCTGGACAACAATGATTGCTGGATATGCCATGCACGGCTATGGCAAGGAGGCCCTCAAACTCTTCGAAGAAATGAAACACTCTGGTATGGCGCCCAGCCACATCACCTTACTTTGTGTTTTGTCTGCTTGCCGCCATGCAGGTCTAGTGGATGAGGGTCGTAGATATTTTAATTGCATGAATGAATGTTATAATATCAAACCTTCATTGGAACACTATAATTGCATGGTTGACCTTCTTGGTCGTGCTGGGTACTTTGAAGAAGCCCAAGACTTTATCAACAAAATGCCAATAAAACCTGATGTTAACGTGTGGAGGTGTTTGCTTAGTGCCTGCAGAATACATAACAATGTAGAGTTAGGAGAACGTGTAGCAGAATACCTTTTTGAGTTGGAACCTAAAAATGCTGCACATTATACTCTGCTCTCAAATATCTATGCCGCAGCTGGAAGGTGGGGAGATATTGAAAAGGTACGAAAAATGATGAAAGACAGAAGCGTCATAAAAACACCTGGATGTAGTTGGATTGAGGTCAATAAGAAAGTGAATGCTTTTCTCACCGGTGACCAATCACACCCACAAATTGATAAAATTTGTGTAGAATTGGAGAAATTGTCTATGAAAATAAAGGCTGCCGGTTATGTTCCTGACACTAGAAATGTGCTGAATGATGTAGAGGAGGAGCAGAAGGAACAAATTCTTTGCCACCACAGTGAGAAGCTGGCAATTGCATTTGGGCTACTAAACACATCCGTTGGAACGACTATTCGGGTAATTAAGAACCTTAGAGTATGTGGTGATTGTCATTCTGCAACCAAGTTCATCTCGAAAATTGTTGCACGAGAAATTGTTGTGAGGGATGTGAGCCGTTATCACCATTTCAAGGATGGAGAGTGTTCTTGTGGGGATTACTGGTGATACTAAGTTAAACAGGCCATCAATATTGGCTTGCACTATAACAAGCCCAGAAATTTGGCCACTGGGAGAGCTAGGGTATGTTCTTGACTTCCCTAGAATCAGTCTAAGGTCAACCTTTAGAAATCGGTCAATGTTTGAAAATATCATTGGGGAATAAGTTATTTTCATCAGTCATTGGATAGAATAGAATCTACTGCCACGTTTGTTGAATTTTTACAAGATTTTTAATGGCTTACCCTGGAGTAAACCAATCCACTTCCAAATGAATAAGAGTGTTTTCAATCTTAAATATTAAAGGGCTTCAAGTAGACTACCTGAGAGTTGGCATGTAGAATCTTCGTGTCAAATTAAAATCTGCATTACACGTAAAATAAGACTACAAAATTGTAGGGATGGACCTCATGCTATAACTTAGCATATTTACATGGTAACAAACTGGAGGCAGAGCTTCAATTAGATCCTGCAGTGCTCTCTATAAAACCTTTCAAAAGCGAACATAGGCAGAAGTATAATCTCAAAATTACGTTTTCATATTCTACCGCATGATGTTGTTGCTTCCCAATTGCAATCCTGCTCGTGGGCCATGGGCTTGAGAACCAAAATTTTGAACAAGGAAAGTTGATATGGTCACCAATTAAGACACATAAAAGTCCAACTAGTTTTGGACTGACTGAAGTCGACTGTCAATGATGTTTGCAATTCCTGCCTGAATCTCCATGGTTTCATCCACCCAGTTCCGGTACACATAGTGTGGGGTTAGATCTGTAATATTCTTGCATGCACAATTGAAGAAACAATCTGTCTCAACATGCCTTCTGGTTCACCTTCTTACACTGCCAAAGTTTTGAGAAGGCGATCATCCAAATATCCCAACAATACCCAACGCTTCAAATTTTCCATGTATTCATTTAAGGTTGCTCTGACAATTAGCTTCGTTCTTTCTCTACACCTGCTCTCTGTTTTGGCCTTTGCTCACAATGCCTTCTTTCTTCATGTATCCCCCTTTGCACCTACATTTCTCATCTCAATTTAATTAAAATATTAAATTCCACCAGCGACCACAAATGGCCAAGGGGATTCAAAGTACAAAGTTAAGCATTGGGAGTGCTAGAGAATTTCAATTAGAACTAAAATAATATAAAAGGGTACAGTGAGAATGCCAAATTAGATACTCTCAAACTCTAAAGAGCCTAGTAGAACAAAATGGTTGAGGGTATGTGGGACACCAGGGAAGAAGTTCAAAACCAACAAAATTGTCAACCATTAAGTCTTCAAACATTGAACTCCCAGAGTATGTTTACAATGTGATTCAGTCATACATTGGTTGTGTGCCATGAAGTCTATCCTGCCTAGAGTTTTTCTCATGATGCCTCTTCTTATTGGAACCGTTTAGAAGTTGGAAGTGCCAAAGGAGATGAGCTTGGGGCTAGTGATGTAAAGATATCTCTCTACAATTTTTCTGTCGAACGTGACACATTTTATGGACGAGATGTTTGACACGTGATCCTCATCTTATATGAAATCCTTAACGAGCCATGACTTTTCCATAACTAGCAGTGATAATGATCATGAAGTTCATAATATATGGGGTATCAAAAAATGAAACAGTATTTTGACTTGGGTTTCCTACATGAGAAGTTTAGAAGTGCAATCCTTCTTTGAAGATACTGATATGTGTCTATGTCGTTGATGGGAGCATACCCAAAATTAGGTTAGATGGATATTCAGGATACAAACCAGCTACAATCTGGTATACCTTAGAGTGCAAAAGACTTATCAACTATGCAACAAAGAGAATGCACATGTGAAAAAGGTCTGACTAGAGGTTGCAATCCAAACTTTATTGCCCCAAGATGGCAATACTTGTATTTATGTTTCTCTCCCCAATCTATCAGATCTCTATCTAGCAGATTTATAATTAGTGGTTCATCATTAGAAGTGAAACGCTGATTTACAGAATGAACCTTAATAAATGAGTGTGAAAAATATTCCCATCCATGGAGCTTATAGACATCTTTGGGATATATAGGTGGAAGTTTCCAGTTAGTGGACGAATGGGGTTCTGAAATAGAAACAAGTCCTCTAGAAGTAGTAGACTCAGACAGAGAAGAAGATATGTGATCTTTAACTGTAGTACTTTTGCCTGAAGCATTATCAGTAGATATTTCTACCCGATTTACTTCATCCATCAAAGGATCCATTATATGTAGATGATGGACCGAACTCTCGTGAGAACTAGGAGCGAACACTTAGGTGTTGGAAAATGAAAGTAATTATATTAGGGTTTGATTCTTGATTCTTGATAATTACTTGTGAGTGTGTTGGCTTCTTTTACTTCTTTATTATCTTATCTTTCATCAAGAAATTACCATATTATGTGTGTATGAAGATAACAAAACAAGAGACACAAGATATAGGCATATGCCAGGGCAAAAACCCCCTTGAGGAGAAAACTAGTCAAGATAATTCTTCCTTTCAATAGTATTCTTTGAGACTCTTCACCCTAGACCAAGACTAGACTTTCCCTCCACACCATGTCAGCGTTTCAGATCTTCGACCCCTTCCAGCGACTACGACTAGGCAACAACTTCTGACAACAAGTAGCTTTTGGCAACAACAAAACTTAGGACACTTCGATCTCCCAATCTAGATCACGGAACAAAGAGAGAGGCACCAAAATTTTGATTTTTCCTTTCTCTTTAGACTTCTCCAAACTCACATTCATTTCAGCTTCCCGACAATAGATTTTGCACTCTTTCCCACCTACAAGAGAACTTCACACTTTTTCCCAGCTACAAGAGATTTCAAACTTGTGTGAGAGAATGATGCTCCAAATGAATTCGATGAGCTTGTATTTATAGGCTTCTTGTGAGGTTGATTAGGTTCCTTAGGCTGACTTGATCTTCTTCTAGGTCGACATGGCGTGGAGGTTGCATAAATCATATTTGACTCAATACTTAACCTTTTTACACGATTCAAATGCCCAAGAAGGGTCTCTTTAAAAGATAAATGACTCTCTTGACTCAGAATAGATCCTAGAAGTTCTCAATGTGGAATTTGATCTAAAACATGGTGACCCAAACATGAAACCCATGCTTTAATAGGTCACAATAATAATAATAATAATTATTTTCTTTATTCTTTTGACAAGTACATTACATGATGACTCAAATACATTAATGAAGACCGAACATGGTTACATTTTCCAACACTCCCTCTTAACTAAGGAGGTATTCACAATGTACAAATACAATGGAGGATCTCAAACTATATGAACCATGAAGAACTTTAGGCACCGCAATGCCATGGACTAGATTCTTGACCAAGACAATCTATTCACATGGTCTCTCAACAATTTAAGCACCGCAATGCCATGGACTAGATTGCTGACCAAGGCAATCTATCCAAGTGGGACTAAGATGGACTCAAGCTTTCAGACCCTCTAGGTACCATCAGGCTTACCTGCTAACTATCAACCCAAAAATCCAAGTGTGTATCCAAAACAGAGCTCAATAACCAACACCACCTGTCCAACTTCGGGACCCGGACATCAACACAGAGTGTCGGCCAGATGTCTTCCCAGGCAATTTTTCACTCACAAAGCTTTAACACCCCTTGATCCAGTAGATCAAGGATGACCAATCTCTCCCAATCAAACTGATTGGTAACTAGCATGCTATCAAAACCTTCGAGAGATTCACCTGTACAAACATAACCCCAATCAATAATATTGTCACATGTACATAATCAAATACAAATCTCTGGAGTTTCCAGACAACAAATGTTGCTTCTCAAATTTCCATAGTAGGACTATCAACTGAATCTTTGAATAAGATTCCTTAATCATACATTATTCTTCCTACTTCATATGCAACAACATATTCTTCAATCGGATTCTCCGTTCCTTCTTTCAGCAACACCTCAAAATGCATTCTCCAATTTCCTTCTCCTACTCATGGCCTTCACTAAAACTTACGGTTGTTAGTCCTGGTCTAGTGCATGGCACATGAAACATAGAATCATATCTGTCACTCCCTCTTAAATAGAGATGATCTAATCATTCATATACAAGGGATATTCTCAATCGTCCTCTTATCCTAGGGATATTCCTTCCATTCAAGTTCCCTCTTAACCTAGGGAGATTTCATTCAGATTCCTTCTTAACTTAGGGAGTTTTGCTTCTTCTTTCCATCATCGGAGAATCTTTCGTGGCTTCCAATCATGTCATCAGAGTTACTATCATCCTCATCATGCTTATCAACGAGCATCTTCACTGAAGGTTGTGTACTTGCACAACTTAGACATCAAGTACAACCAAATCTATAGAAGCATGATGTTAGCCATATTAAAAAAATGGAAGCATTTCAACTTTATACATATCATATACTCAAACTTAATTTACAGACAAGAGATACATACTCTTCATCATCTTGCTAGGGACTTAGTCACAAACCCTAGACTACTTCATAACAACTTTCATTCCATCTAGGGTTTCAATGTTACTTCCAAAGATCTGACATACCTTACTACACCATTAACAAACCCTAGAAACAAAACAAATATATATCAACAAAGCATCTAACAACTTTCAGAATTCATATGTTAGAATTCTCACTAGGGTTTCATACAAATCCTAGATTTTGTAAAAAAGAATCAATCAAAGTCAATCACAGCTTAGTCATGAACATGACCAACTTCCACTAGGGTTGGTTGCAACCCATAGATTTCCGATCAACCATCAATCCCAACCAAAACTCAACTTTCAACAATCTTACACAAATCTCAAATTATCATATTTTCGTCCTACATCAGAGATTTTTACTTCGACTAAGGTTCAACTCCAAAACCCTAGAATTCCATTTTCACAATCTCAACAATCATTAAATAAATAGATCTCATATTGTTATATCACACATACTAGACAATTTTAACTACCACTAGGGTTTAGCCGCAAAACCCTAGATTTCCAAATATCATCATCCCAGAATCTCCGACAAAGACTTTCATTACATCCTAAGACTTATGACCATCAATAACTAGGTCAACACACATATCTAGGAATTCATAACCATACATAAGCATATCATATGTCCAACAACATTAATACATTTGACCTAGATCAAGCTAGGGTTTCAATCAAAAGGACATATCTATATATGCCTACATTTCATCATCATGCAATTACATTTCATATCATGTGTTAGTCAAACCCAACTTCACAAAAATATCAAATAAGAGTTAGATATACAAATTAGATTAGACTAGGGTTTGATTTGACAAACACACACATACCAAGGAAATGATTTCTAAGTCAATATAAGGGTCTTGCTCACGCATTCCACCAAACCCTAATGAGCTAGTGTTTCAATGTAGAAACATAGTAAACCCAACATTACCAAAACTTCTAAGGTTCAGGATTTTATACCTTATCATTCAACCCTAACAAGTTAGGTTTTTTCTGATCATACCAAAATCCCAAACATGACATCATCAGGCTTCAAATAGAATTTCACAATATCCCTAAGTAGTTTAGGGTTTCAGACATTCACATTAGCATACCCTTCGGTTATGGTTTTCCAAAACCTGTCTAGGGTTCTGCAAAATCGGTTCAGAATATGACAGGGGGTGGGTAGATTTATCAAGAGATGAATCATAAAAAAAAAGAATAATTGTGATTCAATATAGCTAAACATAAAAATGTTAGTAATATACTGTCAAAGGAATACTCCTTCCAATATAAAGAAATCAATGTATTTAAAGCATACCTTTGTTCCTTGACCTACCTTGTCCTAAGAGGTTCTCCTTCATACTTCTTGAGAATATATTCTTACGAAACATGAATATATGTTGGACTTCCAAAGATTCAGAGGTGATCCACACTAAGCTTCTTTCATGTGAATACTTCTTTAGGTGTTGTATTATGAAGACTCTTATGAGGACTCCTATTTTGAATGTATACGGTTATCATCACTGCTTCTTCCCATAAGAACTTTGGTAAATCTTGATCAAGGAGCATAGTTCGAATGCCTTCTTCAATTGACCTATTCTTCCTTTCGGCCAATCCATTTTGTTCGAGATAATAGGGAACAATGAGCTCCCTCTTAATATCAACTTCCTTACAATATGCAATCAATTCCTTAGAAGTGTATTTCCCACCATTGTCAGACCTTAGAGTTTTTATCTTTCTTTTGGTTAGGGTTTCCACTTCAACCCTAAACTCCTTGAACTTATCAAATACTTCATCTTTGTCTTGAGGAGGTAGATCCATGTTTTTCTAGAATGGTCATCAATGAATGTTACATAGTAGAGATGACCTCCAAGTGATGGGCCCACACATATAAGAATGGATGAGGTCTAATATCTCTTTAGCGTTGGTTTCACTAGTTTCATGAACTCTAATAACCCTAACATTATCAATACTAGAGTCTTTTTCCCAAACCAATACTTTTCCATTAACAAAAACAATTATTTCCCTTTTATCTTCTAAACAATAAAAAACAAATTCTTTTTCAAACTTGGAACATATGGAATGCAACTTTGATCCATTATCCAGTTTCAATGATGTTGATCCCATGCCTCTAACAACATATTCATCAGTAAGAGAACCTGTAATAACAACCAAGAATCCTTGACTCTTGATCGTGTGAAACAAGTAGTAGATGACCTTCTTGATCCAACTTCTAGCACCATTGAAACCCAGTTTTATGTAGTTCATCATAGAGGGAGAATCCATACCAACAAAGTGATATTCGACTCTTCCTGACCTTAGATCTGATACCATGTTGGAAGATCAAAGTAATTATATTAGGGTTTGATTCTCCTTTCTTGACAATTACTTGTGAGTGTGTTGGATTCTTTTACTTCTTTATTATCTTATCTTTCATCAAGCAATTACCATATTATGTGTGTACGAAGATCACAAAATAAGAGACACAAAATATAGGCACATGCCAGGGCAAAACCCCCCTGTAGGGGAAAACCCAGTCAAGATAATTTTTCCTTTCAATAATATTCTTTGAGACTCTTTAATCTTGACCAAGCCCAGACTTTCCCTCCACACCAAGTCAGCCTCCCAGATCTTCGACCCCTTCCACTAACTTCGACTAGGCAACAGCTTCCAGCAACAACGAAACTTATGATACTTCAATCTCCCAAGCTAGACCATCAAACAAAGAGAGAGAGGCACCAAAATGTCAATTTTTCCTTTCTCCTTAGACTTCCCCAAACTCAAAATCATTTTGACTTCCCGACAACAGACTTCGCACTCTTTCCCAGCTACAAGAGATTTCGAACTTGTGTGAGAGAATGATGCTCCAAATGAATTCAATGAGCTTGTATTTATAAGCTTCTTGTGAGGTCGAATAGGGTCCTTAGGCTGACTTGATCTTCTTCTAGGTCGACATGGTGTGGAGGTTACATAAATCATGTTTGACTCAATACTTAACCCTTTTACATGATTCAAAAGCCCAAGAAGGGTCTCTTTAAAAGTATATTGACTCTATTGACTCAAAATAAATCCTAGAAGTCCTTAATGGAGACTTTGACCTAAAATATGTTGACCCAAGCATGAAACCCATGCTTTAATAAGTAACAATAATAATAATAAAAATTAGTTTCTTTATTCTTCTGACAAGTACATTACATGATGACTCAAGTACATTAATGAAGACCCAACATAATTACATTTTCCAACATAACAACTAATTGATACAAGACATAATCAGTTTGCAGATGCATTAATTGGAGGATTTTCTGCCCCATTGCATGATGGACCAAATTTCTGTATTGTTTACCCAAAGTATGCAGTTGCTATGGATAACCCATATATCTATGATTAGCTTAAAGCCTACATTCTTCTTGAAGGATTCGATATGTTTGTTTCATCCTTCATTTGTCAATTAAAATGTATGGTAATAGTGAGATTCTCTAATGCCACTCTTCCTTCACTAAAGCCCTATGTAGAGAGAACTTCCCATCTGCATATTATATTAGAAACAAATCATTCTTCTAATTCTCCACCCCTCTCATTTGACTAGATGGACATGAGCTATCCAACCTCTTGGGAAAATTATACCATACTTATAAACAAGCTCTGCTGGAAAAAAAAAAAAAAAAAAATAGAAATAGAAATCCAATACCTCTCTAGACCACCAAGGACCAACTCTCCTTTGGTCATCTTCCTTCCACCCCATGCCACTTTTCCTTACAAACTACAAAGCCTTGGCATACTTGCAAATCTAGCAGAATTAACCAGAGTTGCCATTTTGGAAGATATACAGATTGCCCAGCCTGCATTGATAAAATAAAAGTTGTATATGGAGCCCCTAAGTTTGCAAATTTGTGTATGTTTTTTGTTACATTGCCAAGAGAAAATACAGAAATGACAGTCAAAATACCGACAAGAGAACTTTCATTTGATCCCAGAAGAAATCTTCTAGCCACTCCTTTTCTTCAGTACTAGTGTGATGGAAATATTAAACAGGAATATATGCTCGTCAGATCATCCTCAATTGACACAAGTGTTTCTGACGAGTGCAAGTTGTTGAACTATTCAAATCTTCAAGCAAGTTTAACAACCAAGAATTTAGATGATTTCCATAAGGATCTTTTAAGAATAATTGCTAGTAATAAGTCTGAAAGAGGAGCTATGAAAACTTTCAGACAAATTGGACATAGTATCCCATGTCCTGAGTGATGTTAAAGAAATAAAAAAGGTAATAGAAAAGCTTAATATTAGGCTTTTGGTACTTGAAAAGATCTATTTCAGAGTTATATATCTCTCTATGTCATTCCATAAGCTAGTTAGAAATCTTATTGCTTTTGAGCCATTTCGACAAGATATCCCTAAAGATGATATTAAGTCTGATCACAGAAGGAAAAAATCACTTGATCTGTTTGCTTGTGAAGTTGAACCAGAACTACAACCTAAATGGGATTTTGGGATATCAGAGAATTTGTTTTCTATTGTTTTGAAAGACATGAATACAACTAGTCATTGGGATCATTTGTTTCCAAATAAGAAAAAATATCTAGATATTTGGCTTTAGGGATTGAAGGCCATGAAGGATTTAATGAAACTATGGGGGTAGCCTCTACAAAAAAATCAAGGCTAACTAATATAGGGAGCCTTGGCATCAAAGGAATGAATATCCTCATAGCCGCAATGCCAGATAATCTCGTACTTAATATAGGATGTCAAAGTAGAGAAGAAATTAAAAAAACATTACAAATTCTAAGAAATTGGAGTATTGCTAAAAAGATTAAGATAATACAATTACTCCAAGGCATATGGCTAATCTCCTTATTGCAGGGTTTGTTGGTCTTGCATGAGAATGGTGGCATTGGTTGTCTTAGACAACCAAAGATGAATTCTTAAACTCCACCACTGCTGACAGAGATTTACTTGAAGCATTAGGACTGCAATTCTATGGTGCTAAGAAAGTTGGATCAGATGCAGAGCATCTTCAATCTCTCTTCATGTCTCAGAGATTAGGATATTTGTCTCTTAAGCATAAATATTTTAATACATGCAAAAATTACTCATAGGAGTTGGAAAAGCCATTGTGTTAATTTTAGGTATGTTCTATGCTTAGAGAAATTTATTTCAATTTTCACAGTTAGCTCCATATCTTTTCCAGATTAGCAAACACATCAGCATTAAAGTAAACTGCAGATAGAACATAAACATAAATCGCAGAAGACAAGCCAAGACAAGAGGACACAAGATGTGGCGCTAGCCAGGGAAGAACCCCAATGTGGGGAAACCCTTGATCAATTCTTCTTATATGTTCTTCAATAGTTCAGCAGAGAGAGAGAGAGATAGTACGTTTACAACAGAAGTCACACTATTGACTTATCTAGATAAGAGCATAGATCATCTCTAAGAAGATGATACATGAGATCAGTTGAAGACATACTGCTTCAACTGATTCTCCAAGGTGACTCCTTCACCTATTGTTGTGTCGCATTTCGTCATCATGTTGCACCTCACACGCTGCACCATGCTACACCCATCATCACTATGTTGCATCTCATCGCGCTTCATTAATCATGACTGCACCCATCACTGTACTACATTATGTGCCATTGCTGCACCATGTTGCCATCCTGACCTATGTGTTGGCTGCACCTTTCTTGCTTTTTCTCCCTTGCTTGCTTGTTGTCCTTAACATGCTTCTTGTTGCATGCTAGTTGTCCCTTGCATGCTAGCTATAACATTTCATGCTTGGTGTATTTGCTGCTAAGTACTATACAACTGTCCTAATGTTAGTTAGTTGTCCTTTGCATGCCGCTCTCCTTTGCAAACAGATGCTCCAACTGTTTTGGCAGTTCCCGACAGTTCTGGCAGTTTCGGCTGTTCCTGGTAGTTCCAGCAGTTCCGGTTGTTCTCGGCAATTCCGGCAGTCTCGATAGTTTCGGCTTTTCCGACAGTTCCGGCTTTTCCGATAATTCCGGATTTTCCGATAGTCCCAGCATTTTCGGCTTTCCAGCATTTCTGGCTTTTCCAACAGTTCTAGCTTTTTTGGCTTTTTCGGCTTTTCTGGATTTTTTGGTAGTTCTGGCTTTTCCAGCAATTCTGGATTTTTTGAAAGTTCCGACATTTCAGCATTTTCGGCTTTTCCGGGTTTTCCGGATTTTCTGGCAGTTCCAGCTTTTCCGGCTTTTCTGGCAGTTCCGGTAGTTTCGGCTTTTCTGGATTTTCTGACAGTTCTAGCTTTTCCGACTTTCTGGCAGTTCTGGCTTTTCCAGCATTTCCGAAAATTCCGGCTTTTCCGATGGTTCCGCATTTTCCGGCTTTTCCAGTTGTTTCAGCTTTTCTGGTTTTCTGCCCTCTGGATTAGGGCAACATTATTCCTTAGGATCTCTCCTCCTACTAAAATCCAAAGACAAGTAGAGAGAGGAAGAGATCCCAAGTGTGTTGAAATGACTTGAAGGCCACCTCTATTTATACTAAAACATTGAGCACATGTGGGGTTTATTTGGTTGCTGGCCGGCCTTGACGAATTGTCTTATTACACAAATAAATTCATAACTCCATGAATACTTATCGGAATCAGATGATCTTTAAATCAATCCTACACCTCTCGATGAGAGGGATCCAAGAAAAATATCAACTGCCATAAATAAGATGACCCACATAGAGTTTGGCCCTGGTTGCCAATTTTAACACTCCCTCTCAACTAGGGAGAACTCCATCCTTTGATCCATATGTCCGACTATACTATCTCTGCCATTAGTGCCCTGCACTGCTCTGTTGAACCATGAAGAAGAAGAATTAATCGAGAATGTCTCATACCATTCTCTACTGACCTGAAGTCAGTTTCATCTGAAGAGAGTGTGTCACATCACTCTTACTAACCGGAAGTCAGTTTTATTGATCCCAGATCAATATCACAAGAGAGTGTCTCAAACCACTCATACTGATCCTAGATCAGTTTCATTGATCCTAGATCAATGTCACGAGAGAGTGTCTCAATCCACTCATACTGATCCCAGATCGATGGAGATCATCCTAGCATAGGGAGTATAGTAGGTACAACGATGCGTCCATCGATAGTACTACTATGGTCCCTATTCTCATTTCCCTACTCATTGATCAGATGAGAGGTACTTCCCATGAGTCCTAGACTGCATGGGTAGGATGCCTCAACAGGAGAACTAATCATCCTGTCCACAGGAGAACGAATCATCCTGTAAGTGGATGCCACAGAGAACTAATCATCCTGGCCCACAGGAGAACTAATCATCCTATTCCACAGTCGCCACGGAGAGCAAATCATCCTAGCCCACAGGAGAACTAATCATCTAGTTCCATAGTCACCACAGAGAACAAATCATTCTGGCCCACAGGAGAACTAATCATCCTGTTCCACAATTTCCATGGGAGAACTAATCATCCCGACCCACAGGAAAACTAATCATCCTGTTCCACAGTTGCCATGGGAGAACTAATCATCCCAACCCACAGAAGAACTAATCATCCTGTTCATAGCGCACCACCAGGGGAGGGTGAGTCACCTTGTGGTCGTATGTTGCTCCAGTAAGTACCCCAAGCTGATCCGGATCTTGGGAGGAGGCCCCCAAGATCTAAAAGATTGAAATGGATCTTGGGAGGAGAGACCCCCAAGATCTGAAAACTTGCATTGCCAGAAGAAAAATAGGAGAATGCCCAATAAACAAAACCACAAAGAAAATTTTTATTAAAACCGATAATAACTGTAAAGCTTACAAACAGTAATGGAAATAAACCAGCTAGGGCGATGGTAGCTTATCTCTAAGAAGAGATGTGGTCGCTACATGCCTTTGAACTGTAAAGGCTACATTGTGGCGGACCATCTGTCCTTTTACAATATGTGACTTGTTACTTATAGTAATTTTCAGTTACAATACCACGGGTCAATTCCATGGGTGAATGAATACCATGGGTGGATTTTACAATACCACGGGCGGATGCCATTTATAATACCATGGGTAAATTCCATGGGTTGATGAATAATATAGGTGGATGAGTACCATGGGTTGATGCCATTTTCCATTTGGATCATTCCTCCCTCCTTAAGAAGCAATGGTCCCCATTGCGTAAAGTTCCCTCCTGCAAAGCCTTTGTTGAATATGAAGATCCACTGAAGATAAGGGTTTTACGTGGTTAACCCAAAACCCTAATAAATGAAGATCCGAGGATAGAGATACCCTGTAATGCTTGTGACCAACTGTGATTCTGACAGTGTGTGGCCTAGCAAATGGACTTCGATGAACTGTGGGTTTGTGGATAACCCATAACCATGATGTTGGTTGCTGATGAAGTAGCAGGTGCCTACCTAGCTTGGGGTGGGAGGGCACATCTCCAAATAACCCAAGCCGATTGCTGCTATGTTGAAACTAATGAATGTGAAGTAGGTGCCTACTAAAGTGGGGTGGGAGGGCACATCTCCAATGGAAACCCACTCCGAATGCTACTCCAGAATTAAAATGGACATAACTCGGCCAATATAACTCATAATATTTATTATAACCTGTTTTTGGAAGCAGAAGGATCATTTTGCATCTTCCCATGTGTTGGAAATCCTTATCTGGACACTTTGAAATCTCAGATTCGTGCTGCAACAGTTCCGCCGTCACAAAAATTATGATAAAATAGCTTATTTTAAATCAACGATATCTCCCACATACGAACTCCGATTCGACCCTTTGTTTTTTGAATTTGGGTGATTTTTTGAGAGGAATCCAGATTTGGTATTTGTTTTTGTAAATTTTGTACCAAATGTTTCAGATCTGATCTACAAAGTCGCCGCCCAAACAAATTGAGACTGAAATATGCATGAAACCCTCATTCCCATGGAATCGTAACCTGCTCTAATACCACTGATCCAGATCTTGGGAGGAGGCCCCCAAGATCTAAAAGATTGAAATGGATCTTGGGAGGAGAGACCCCCAAGATATGAAAACTTGCATTGCCAGAAGAAAAATAGGAGAATACCCAATAAACAAAACCACAAAGAAACTTTTTATTAAAACTGATAATAACTGGAAAGCTTACAAACAGTAATGGAAATAAACCAGCTAGGACGATGGTAGCTTATCTCTGAGAAGAGATGTGGTCGCTACATGCCTCTGAACTGTAAAGGCTACATTGTGGCGGACCATCTGTCCTTTTACAAAATGTGACTTGTTACTTATAGTATTTTTCAGTTACAATATCACGGGTCAATTCCATGGGTGAATGAATACCATGGGTGGATTTCACAATACCACGGACGGATGCCATTTACAATACCATGGGTAAATTCCATGGGTTGATGCCATTTTCCATTCGGATCACAAGCCCCCCAGAGCTCCTAGAGCTCAATGCATGCAACATGTAGGACCCTTATAAGAAGGTCTCTGAACGACTCCAAGTCGTTCGGGAAAGTGCCATTTTCCATTCGGATCACAAGCCCCCTAGAGCTCCCAGAGCTCAATGCATGCAACATGTAGGACCCTTATAAGAAGGTCTTTGAACAACTCCAAGTCGTTTGGGAAAGTCACATATTTGACCTTTCCCTAGGGCTTTGACACAATGTTTGCGACCTGTACATCAGTGTCAATGCAATGGAGCCTCCTCGCTCATCGACTTACCATATTGCAGATAAGGCAGTATCTGATGTCTATTTGTTGGAGCAATCATCGAATAGGGGATTCCTAATAATTGAATCCCCCCTTTGGTTGTCATAGAGAATCACAGTGGTATTCATCATGCATACAAATAACTTACTTAAGAGATTCTACAACCATGCAACTCCACACGAGATCATACTCGTAGCTATGTATTCGGTCTCGGCGGTACTTATAGCAACCGACTTCTACTTCCTGCGTGTCCATGATATCGAAGCAGAATCCAAAGAGATCCAACACTAAGAAGTGCTCTAGTGATCCTCCACACTGCCTACCCAGTCATCATTCGAATAATCATGCAGTTTCATATTTCCGGCAGTGTATCTCAATCCATGAGAGATTGTGCCCCGAAGATATCTCAGAAGATTCTTGGCACCAATCCCGTGACGCTCAACCAAATATGAGCTCACCATGCAAACTGCAAAACATATTTCCAGACGGAAGTTCACCAAGAACATCAATGCGAATGAGTTTATGAAACTCAGAGGCATTTCCCAAATCTGGTCGGACATCACTACCATATAACTTCTGAAAGGTAAGATCCTCGAGGTAGTCACAAGCTTGCAGTTTATCATTCTACATCCAGAATCCAACTCCCTCTTACTTCTGCAAATGAAAGGGTCTGCACCTATCAGAAATAGGTCGTCCTCATAAGGTGCCAGTATGAGAAGTCTATGATTCACAACCTTCGGGTAATGGTTTGGATCGGTTTCACTCCTAGTGAATCTCAGCTTCATTAGACAGCTATCAATCCTTTCATACTACGCCCGAGGTGTTTTGCTTCAAGCCATAGAGGGTTTTCTTCCACATGTATACATGAGATTCCTGATCATGAATCTCAAACTCCTCAGGTTGTTCGAAACCTGTGGACCTGCTTCATGAGGGGAATGGTCCCCTTATAAGATTTTTCTTCAGTACATCTCAGACATGTACCTTCATGCTCTACTTGAATTCAGACATCCCTATCACCATTTGAATCACATCAGGTAGGGCCCCATAGGTAGACCTTCGATGTTATAGATGCAATATGTCAATTGACATGATCCCCGATGGACCATCTTGCAACTCGATACAAATTGCCAACCCTAAACCCATGAGAAAAAGCATCTTTGAAAATTATATATTTTAACGTGTACATTTCCATTGATGAATGCCACCCTGAAACCTTTGAATTCCACTTCTGAGATGGACACCAGGTTCTTCTTACGATCAGGTACATAAAAGAGATTCTGTAAATGAATCGAGTTACCCTTATTCAATTGAGAGTTAACATTTCCTACACCCTTTCTGGGATAGGTGGCATCGGCTCCAAGTATAATCCCACAATTGTTTCCATCTCTACCAAATTAGAGAGTGCATCCATCTATCTGATGAAGTGCCTTGAAGCACTAAAATCTATAAGCCAGATTCCCAAAGAATCTAAAGGAGACGGCTAACGCAAGATAATGCCTCTTTATCTTATCAGAAACAACATTTTATTCTTCATACCTAGGGTTCCTTGCTTTCTATGAAGAGTCGACCATTTCCTTGATGACCTGCATTACCTGTCATTCCTTTGATCATTGAAGATGTCCTTGGAATGATTGTTATCATCATCAAGTGATGTGTCCCTACCATTCGGACACTCCTTCGCATAATGGCCGAACTAGTTATTTGCCTTTCCTTCCACCTTAAGATCTGGTCTTCCAATGAAGTGATCTTTAGGTAGGCCATATTCCGTTGCGCCATTCTGATAATACTCTCTGCTTCGACTTCACCCTTGGTGAATTTGAAGAGGGATGAGGAATCCACTGATCCTTTTGTCCTTTATCAATTGTCTTTGGTGATTGCTCTTTCACTCTTGCTTGGGCATTTTCTTCACCTCAGCTCTGATACCATGTTAATTTTAGGTATGTTCTATGCTTAGAGAAATTTATTTCAATTTTCACAGTTAGCTCCATATCTTTTCCAGATTAGCAATCACATCAACATTAAAGAAAATTGCAGATAGAACATAAACATAAATCGTAGAAGACAAGCCAAGACAAGAGGACACAATATGTGGCGTTAGCCAAGGACAAACCCCAATGTGGGGAAACCCTTGATCAATTATTCTTATATGTTCTTCAATAATTCAGTAGAGAGAGAGAGATAGTAGGTTTACAACTGAAGTCAACACTTTGACTTATCTAGATAAGAGCATAGATCGTCTCTAAGAAGATGATACATGAGATCAGTTGAAGACATGTTTCTTCAACTGATTCTCCAAGGTGACTCCTTCACTTATCGTTGTGCTGCATTTCGTCATCATGCTGCACCTCACTGCGTTGCACCATGCTGAACCCATCATCACTATGCTGCATCTCATTACGTTTCATTAATCATGACTGTACCCATCACTGTACTGCATTATGTGCCATTGTTGCATCATGTTTCCATCCTGACCTATGTGTTCGCTGCACCTTGCTTGCTTGTTGTCCCTTGCTCGCTTGTTGTCCCTAGCATGCTTGTTGTTGCATGCTAGTTGTCCATTGCATGTTAGCTATAACATTGCATGCTTGGTGTATTTGTTGCTAAGTACCATACAACTGTCCCAATGTTAGTTGGTTGTCCCTTGCATGCTGCTCTCCTTCGGAGATAGATGCTTCGGCTGTTTCGGTAGTTCTCGATAGTTCTGACATTTCCGGCTGTTCTCGGGAGTTTTGGCAGTTTCGATTTTTCCCGGCAATTCCAGCAGTTCTGGCAGTCTCGGAAGTTCCAAATTTTCTGGCAGTTCCGACTTTTCCAACAATTCCGACATTTCCAACTTTTCTGGCTTTTCCGGCTTTTTTGGCAGTTTCGGATTTTCCGACATTTCCAACGTTTCCTACTGTTCCGAATTTTCTGGCTTTTTCGGATTTTTTGGCTTTTCCGACAATTCTAGCTTTTCTGGTAGTTCCGGCTTTTCTGGCTTTTCTGGCAGTTCTGAGATTTCTGGCATTTCTGGCTTTTCTGGTAGTTCTGGCTTTTCCGGTAGTTCTAGCATTTCCAGCGTTTTCGGCAGTTCTCGCTTTTCCGACAATTTCGGCTTTTCCAGCATTTCTGGATTTTCTAGCAGTTTCGGATTTTCCGACTTTTTGGCAGTGCTGGCATTACCGGCTTTTTCGGCAGTTCTGACTTTTTCGACAGTTCCGGATTTTCTGGCTTTTCCGGTAGTTCCTGCTTTTCCAACTTTCTACCCTCTGGATTAGGGCAACATTATTCCTTAGGATCTCTCCTCCTACTAAAACCCAAAGACAAGTAGAGAGAGGAAGAGATTCCAAGTGTGTTGAAATGACTTGAAGACCACCTCTATGTATACTAAAACGTTGAGCACATGCAGGGTTTATTTGGTTGTTGGCTGACTTTGACAAATTGTCTTATAACGAAAATAAATTCATAACTCCATGAATACTTATCGGAATCAGATGATCTTTAGATCAATCCTACACCTCTCAATGAGAGGGATCCAAGAAAAATATCATCTGCCATAAACAAGATGACCCACATAGAGTTTGGCCCTAGCTACCAATCTTAGTACACTGATCCTACTTATATCAAATATTATATTCACAATTTTGCAAGTTCCCTTCTTGATGCAGTAGAGCAATACTTTAAGGATAAAGATATATAAAAGGCATGACCCTCGCCAAGGCATATTATCATATAATGTGAAAATTCCACAACCAGAGTCTTATTGCAGCGACTGTAAATTATGCTCCTAATTGCTATTTAATTTAACATTTTTTATTATTTTCTACAAAAAATACTAAATAAATCCCACTACAACCTACACAAATAAAACTGCGAAAGAATAAACTCTAGAAGAAATGCTAGCACACACACATAAAATAACATAGTTATGTTTGGACAAATGTCCCGGGAAAACCCAACTTGGGTAAACTGGTGCAACAACTGAGGGTTCTAATATTAAGCAGCAGTGAAATAATATGAGTACAAATGGATGTCAAAACTGGAAACTCTACAGAGAAATACTAGCAAGAAAAATTTAGTGAGGAAATCTCTTCACTCCATAGGAAAATTTGGGCTCTGACCTCGGTTCAAATTGAGCCGTCGAAACTGGCTCTCGCAGCTACTACATCACCCTAGTGCAGTCCCTTCTGGACTGATTTTGATCCAGCTTCTCTTCAAGTCGCCTGGCCTACTGCTGTCTGAGAAAATGTCTTTCATGGCCTATGGAACCTCTGTCTAGCTTCTGGCACTGAAACTCAACTTTCCCCAGTAGATTCGAAATTCCCTCTAGAGGCTACTACGCTACTCTGTGTCAACCTCATTGTGGCTCACTTGCCTCTATGCAAATGCACTCATCGGATCTGGAATCCTTCCTTTGGCTTCATTGTCTTTTTCCCTTTTTCACTTCTTCAATCTCAATGGCTCTCTCTTCGACAATTGAATGCTGCTACTCTAGAAATTGATCTGCTCATGAAATCGAACTACAGAAGTGTCTTCTCCAAGTGCCCATCAGTTGCTTCTTACAATCCTTTGTTGGGGCTCCAACAACCAATATTAAATCTTAATCGATGGATATGATTAAATTGAAGTCAATATGTGTGATTTTTTAGATCATTCATGCCTTGACTTAATAAATTATTATTAATTAACCATATTTCCTAACTTTAGACTTAGGAAATATTTAAAAAATGATTAATAATATAATTAAGTCATTTCTAGGCGGAATTTCCAGAAACGATTTCTGGATTTCAGAGATCTCCTGTATTCTAGCCTCTCCACAAAATTTCGTGAGTATAACACATTTGATACTAAAACAACTAACACTCCCTCTTAGCGAGGAATGTGTTTTAATGCTCTACTTCACAACCTATAGCGGTGCCTTGTCTCTGCATCATCTCCTGTCACGTTGTTGATGTCTGGCTGTTGTTGTCCTCCAACCACTACACAACTCTGATATGTGTTGCATCTGTGTTCCTGTTGACCCTGCTGAACTACTGCGAACACTACATCTGTACTGCAACTGTATTTCATATGTTGTTGCTACAACTGCAACAACTACAACTAAGAAGCATCCTAAATACCGAATCAATTGTGATCAACATGATGCATTTTTCTTTCGAGTCCTGAATAACACTAGCTACTGCTCTGTTTACTGAAGACTGCATTGTCGCTGACTCTGCATTGTGCCAACTTCGCTACTCCATCCTACCACTGCAACTACTACCACTAATCCATCCTTCTACTGAGTACTGTGCCCCCTAGTGTAAGGTATTAATCCATGAGGTGGACCTCCTCAAGGAACCTTCCCATCTGTAGCACTATGGGGCTACAACACCAAATCTCCCCACCTCACCCCTGGAGATATATCAACAAACATGGCGAAGTCTTCCTCCAACTTGGAGAAGATCCTATCGATCTTCGTTGATGTTGCTTGCTAGTCTTGCTTCTCCTCCTTGTCCTTCTTCCTGAGAGGGCACTGGGTACTGTAGCGACCAAACTTAGCACATCTAAATCACTTGACCTTTGACAGTTCCTTCTTGTTTATTCTTTGCTCCCCCTACCCTTAACTCGGATCTTTTGATGTGAGGGCCATACTGTCCGCCTCCTTCACCTGCTTTGCTCCACTATTGCCACTAATGGAGCTCTTTAATAGATCTCATCTCAACTCCTCCTACTGCAAACCATGCCACATCCTATCCCACCTTAGCAAGGTATCTCTGCCCAAAATAATTTGGACAAATACCTACCACTCCTTAGAGACACTATTTAGTGCTAATCACACTAGCCCTGTGGGTTGAGGCGATACTCTAACAAATGACAACTGGTCCTGGACCTCTTGAATCCTGGTGAGGAAGGAGTCCATGCCTTCCCCTTTTTTCATCTGGATGAGCCTCAAATTATCCTCTAAATACATTTTCCGCTACTCGGAATTTCCCTGGTATAGCGTGGAAAGTGTATCCCACATCTCTTTGGCAGTATCTTTGTTAGCTATGTGAGAAAAAACATGATTTGGGACACTATCTAGGATCAATCTCTTCATCTGCGCCATCTCCTTTATATACTCCAACTAATCTGCATTTTGGGGAATTGCTACCAATGCATCAGTATACATCTTCGGGCCAAACTCATCCAAAAGGAAGGACATTCTTGCCTTCTAGATGAGATAGTTGGATGCTCTATCCAACCTGTTGGTGGGCTCCATTATTGCAACAATAATGTTACAACTCCTGGGACACCCTTCTTTACTTTTATCAACTCGGTAGTTCGTAACAAACTTGGAAGTGACGGTGCTGTATGCACAAGTACTAGCTCTTGCTGCGGCTGTCACTTGGTCAGCTGGCACAAGTCTGCTAGGAGCTTAAGTCAACTTCTATGAGCTCTTAGAAGAAGCTTTTTAACTGATGGATGAAAGCTAACTCAAAAGACGCTAACCTACTTTAAGAAAGAAACTGAAAAGCTGAAAGGAAATGCAAACCCTAGAAAACCCTAATTTTACCAGCTAGCCTTACTGATGCAAGAAAGAGGACGAACGCTACTGAAAGAGATGCCATTGACTTCTAGGAAGGTAAAATGCATGTGTCTAAGCTACTTCTACAGTAAAATCTAAAAAAACATCTCTTTGTATTTTTGAGTAAGTTGTTAGAATTATCGTGCATGTGCTTTAACTGTTTTTGACTATGCAAAGGCGAGGTGAGGAATGGAATTGGCGAGGCGCTTTCCGGAGGTTGGGAAGGTGAGAAGAGGGCCTAAGGGGTCCCTAGCACCCTTCCAGAGAGTTTCACAGAGTTTGGCTATCAAGAAACCACTTTCGTGAGCTTCTACAGGATGTTCTATAATTTCTACAGGATGTTTTACAGGATGTTCCGAAAGGGAATTTTGGAAGGTTGATGGAGGAAAAAAGGTGAAGAAGTGTGTATGGAGGTGAGATGAGGGTGTGAGGAGGTCCAAGACCTGGTGGATGGAGCTGAGGAGTGATGAGGATGGTTGGATTTGTTCAAGGAGGAGTAGAGCAATGTTGCACAAAAATATGGGAATTAGGGAAAAACGAGTGAATGTGGCAAACGTAAGGCAATCCGAGTTAGAGGATGGAGCAGGTGGGATTGATGGAGTATGGGCAGATAGAGAAGTATTACAGGTGCTCTGCAAGTTTTGTTCAAACTGAACAAACAAAGACTCGAAAAATCAAGGACCTAGTTACTTTAACCTAATCTGACCTAGATAACAGCAAAGAAAGTGAACATAAGTTTATTTGCAACGAAATCATGTGAAATAACTATGCAACTAAGCAATCATGAACCTGAGCATGTAACCACCATTGGTATCAACTTCTGCAAATGAGAATCTAACACTAATAATTGCATGATGAAGCAAAGACAATGTTTTTGGTGGCGGCAAGGACACCTTGGTCCCAGCTCATGGTCCCGTTGAGGGAGAGGTGAGATCAGAGGTGCTTGATAGCTTTTTTCTGAAGATATTCTCTGTTATACCTATCAAATCATTTTGAACATAAAAAGCCTTTTTAATCATCAACTATGATCTAGGTAACCAAACAAGATTTTAATCTACTTAACAGAAATTATTTTGCAAAAACGCTAAAAACAAATAACAGTACACAAAGGAAGCCTTGGCACTTGGGTTGGGCCCAGCCCCAAGATCTACAGGCTCCTAAGAAGAACTCAGAACTGATGCTAAATAAAGCTGCTTTCCATTACTCAAAAAATAACCATGTCACAAAGAAAGTTGTACAACAACAACTACAAAATGAGCTGAAAAATAACAGCACTATAGTGCAAATAAGCCTTCCTATTTGTGCACTACGAGGGTCTCCAATAGCCCTCCTTAACTCAAGGGGCTCGGCTGCTCAAACTGCTAGTGATCAGTCACTTTACACAAGACTGTTCAGCTGCCCTTGGGAATCCTTTTCGGTAGCCTGCTGAACTCCGAGCTGAGGGTGGAGATTTCGAGGAATGGGCCATTTAATGTAGGAGACACCCTTCCTACGAATCCTCACCCTTGTTCCTTCATGCTTGGCTGTCATCTGGATCATAATTACTTGGCCTTGGTCCAAAATTTGTCCAAAAATCTGTAATAACCATGTGTTAGCCTTCTTGGTCAAGTGACTATCCTCATTCGTTCAACTAACATAAATATACTCAAAAAACATGCATAAACTATGAAAAATGGTGGATTGACGAAGAACAGTTAGGCAAAATGAGCCCAATAAGTTACCCAATTCCGAGGCTCATTATCACCCCCCTGCTAAGTGGCTTGCTCATCCTCTGAGCAACTAATCCAGCTCATCATCCTTGATTGCTTTGATCGCCTCTCTCACATCCCAGGCCTCCGAGGTGATATCTTCATTACGGTCATGAAATCCTGCTTTTCTTTCCACTTCTTCCCACTGCCTGTTTTCCTCCTCTTCTTTGACTCCTTCCAGCAGCCCCAAAAGTAAGGGAGGACTAAACTTGAGGCCAATCCAGTTGGCCTGAAGATTCTGCATGGACTGTTTGTAGAGGGGTACTCTTTCCAAGGCCTCCCTCATCCTTGTTGGGGAGTGGTATTCTCTTATTTTTAGGCTGTGGGACAGTGTGTTCCACTTCCGTGTGCAAGCATGCATGTAGTTATCCCCCAACAGTCTCTCCATGTCCTCAAAATGGGCTATGGCTTGAGCTTGTCGTTCAATGTAATCTGGTAGGGCCTGAGAGTCATTGGCCAAGTGTTGGTGGGCGTGTATTAATGTTGAGGGATCCTCTGGCTCTGCTCTGATCATTAATGGTTCCTTTAGTTCCCTGCCCATAACATTTCAGACCTCTGCTGCTCTCTTTTCTTCATGATTTAGCCAAGAGGCCATGGCCATAAGTTGCACATCTCCTACTGCAGCATTGGGGTCCCACAAATTCATGTTGGGAAGGGCCAAGTTGTGTAGGTAGAACTTTGATATTTTGGCCTTGTCCTTTGATGAGCTACTGTCACATAAAGCCATGCATTGATAGTAGTTTTGAAATGGAGTGGTGCCCCTTTGGGCCAAGGTGTTAATCTGGAACTAAAACCACTGATCCTTAAGGTGTAAGGCATATGATTTGGCAGGTTGCCTACACTGTATTGCCTCCACTGCCCAGCTGGCCATGCAGGCCAGTTGGGCCTCCTTCTCTTGTACCTGTTACCTTAGAGACTGTATCTCCTGTGCTGCTTGCAATTCCTTCTCCTGTAGATGTCTAGTTAGTGCCTCAATTTTAGCCTGCAGCCCATCTCTTCTCTACTGTTCATCAGGGGTTTCTTTGTCTGCTGTGGGCTTTTCCTGTTGCTGCTTTTCTCCCAAGGTGTGGGGTCTGTCTTCCTTATAGTGTCCCTGTAGCTATAGCTGCTATTTAAGCAGCTCGTTTTCTTCCTGTAGCTTGGCCCGTTGACTGCTTTCCACATGCCTTACCATAGCCAATTTCTTTCTTGCCTCCTTTAGTTGTTCTTCCAAGGGACCTATGTCTACCACACCCTTGGACTTGGTGATCTTCATCCAAGTGTGGGTCCTCACTCTCTCTTCTTCTAGTGCAAAGAAAAATGGCACTGCAAATTTTTGGGGAATTATCTTTCCGGCCTCTAACAGGTTATAGTAGGAGCCCAAGCTAGGCTGGGGGCTTGGTTCCAAAATGTTCTCAGCCTTTTCTTCCTCCTGTGATGATTTAGTTGCCTTTTCTTCCAATTCCTTGGTCTCCTTTAGCTTAGCCAACATTTCCTGTAGAACTATCTCGGCTTCCTGTAGAGATGTCTTTGTGTCCATCATTTTAATCCTTTCTTTCTAGGTGGACGTTTTCGGGCTTCCCCGTTCATAGGTGATGGATACCTTTGAAGGAGACTTTTCCTTTTGTTTAGCTGTGGTGTCCTCAATAGTAATTGGCTCCTTTGACTGTGGCTGGGGTCTGCCAGCGTTTATCCGCATGCTCCTTCTTGCCTTAAAGTACATGGAGGGCTCCCTTTTTCACTTCCCTTTTTGTTTTGGAGATGTGTTTAAGGCAGCTAGCATAGCTGCTGCCTCCCTGGTCAAAATCTCAGGTGATTTCTCCTTTTGTTGTTTTGTTTTCATGCTTTCTGTAAAAACTGTTTTCATGTTTCCTGTGGAAAGTCCGATGTCAACTGTTTCGATTTGCTTGGCTGGATGTGTCTTTCCTTTTAATTTCTGTGTGGTTGCCTTGGCTGTGCCCTCCTTTGTTTGGACTTTTTTAGTACTCTCTGCTCTACTCTGCAATCGTTTTTCCTTGGGTGTTTGTGTTGCTGTTCCTCCTACAGTTTTAGGCTCAGCGATTTGGCCTTTTCCTCGTTCCTCTTTCTGTCCTTTTTGTGTCTTTTTGCCCTGTGTTTCTTTACCACTAGTCTTATCTCCTGCTTCAGTGTGTTCCCCTTCTTCACTGCTGGATGAGGTGAGCTCCTTGGCCAGAATTCGAATATCGTCATCTCTGGACATGTTTCAGAAAATCTCCCAAGAGAGGGGGACAGTGTAGGTGTGGAGGGCATCTTCCACTAAAAGCTGGATGAGCCCCATGATGGCTAACTGATCCAGTGTCCCTTCCTTCAATTTTGTGCCACATTCAATTAATGATTGCAGAGGAAAATAGGGGATGCTCAACTTCTTTTCTGGAGGTAAATCCATCCCATGTCTTAGTTCACTCAGCAACCTGAAATGATAGCCGTAGACAATGCTGAACCTCCAATCGCAGGTAATGTACTTCATGATTTGGAAACTGACTTCGCTCCAAAGAGGATGTAAGCTGGCTCTCCGGACCCTGTTCTTGTCTTCGGAAGGATGTTCCTTGGGTAGAAAGAATGCTTTCTTGGCTTTTTGGCCCAATACCCTCTCCTCTTTGCTCCAAGGTATCCCTAATGGCAGACCAGTGACTCGATTAATGAGCTCAGGGTAAGCTTTAGGGTCAGCCGTCTGAAATTCACTGTGGCCTGTCTCTTTGATTTAGGTTGCAGAGACATCAAAAATTCCTCCGTTATCTCATCGTCATGATCCTGAATTTTGTCATAAAAGGTCATCCAATTGGCACGGGTGAAGAGGTTCACCACCTTAGGATGTTCATGCAATTTACTGTGATCTAAGGGTTCTTTCCTGATAAACCCCCCTGGCATGGTGAGAGTGCTCTATGTGATGCTCTGATCAGAAAAGGGAACAGTGTTTATGGTTTCCTCCCTTGAACTTCAAAAAGGGATCTCTCGGGTGTTTAAATTTTAATTTGCACCAATTCCCTGGTTTTAAGGCTGTTGCTGCCCAAAACTCGGATGTCTATTTATGAAAGGAAAAATTGGGTTTCCACACATACAGAGTACAAAGCTCAATTTTTATCCCCAGCATACATACAACCATGTAAATTCAAATTCTTCATACACAGGTTAGCCCTCACAGTTGCGTATCTTTCCTACAGGAGAAATTTTTTTAACAGGAACCGTGGAGGAGAATTTTGACGCAGAACTGACTGAGGAATTCTGTGTAACACACAGGAAAACTACTATTTTTGACTCACAAGCAGACTTGTCTCTGACTCTCCAATTCAAGACAGTTCAATTCACTGCCTTTTCGAAACATACCATGCATGGAAGAGTGTTTTCGAGCCTACCTCTCTCAGAACTCCAAATTCGACGAAGAAAAGTCCAGGCTTCCCTGCTCCAGAAAGCTATTTCGTACTTCATGTAGAGCTTCTTCCTGTAGAATTCTTGCCGACTTTTGTAGGATGTCACTGCGCCTCTAAATGAGCCCGGTATGTGGGATATTTTTGAAATAGGTCGAAAAGCTCGGTGGAGGATGACAGGTTAACAGATTGTGGAAGCAGAGGACGAATACTTCGGCCAAGGACGTTGTAAGTGTAAATGAATAGCGGGTGGTGAGAGTCTTCAACCGAGCATCTTTTAACTGCAGCGCAATTCGTGGCGAGGGGGTGAGGTGGCCGAACCAAACTGTTAATCCAACGTCACGACCATCATTTCTCTGCGTGTCCCTGGTCGCCATCACCTCCCCTCTGCCATTAACCGCTGCCACCACTGCTAGTCCCGACGATTTTCCCCGACTGGACACTCCACACGTGTCGGATGCACGGCTTGTTAGCAATTTTGAATGTAACTGAGCTTGTTCGGATCCCATGAAGCCATGTAACTAGATGAGGGTGGCTAGTTTGACTGGCAAACGATCCTGTTCAATCCGAACCATTTTCACAGACATGCAATTTTCGAAATATAGTTTATGCAATTGACGAATGAGTTTTGACACTTACCTACGTGGCCGTGGACACATTATGCAGACTTTGGGTCTTGGAACCACTGCTTCGCTTGCTGCTGCCTCGTGCACAAGTGTTAGAACCCATTACTTCATTTGTTGATGCTGTATGCACGAGTTTTGGAACCCGATCCTTCGGTTGTCAACGCTGCATGCACATGTTCTGTTTGGTTTCGGCTGCCGAGGATGTTCTCACATTCAAGAGGAGCCCTTTGCATGTTCCTTGAGTTGATTTCGACTATCCCTACATCCAGAGTATGTGTTCAAGAGGGTCAACTGCTACAGGATTCATGTAGGATGTCCTGTAGCTGCTTCTCCTCTTAGGATGCAGGCTAAACGAGCAGGGCTATATTGCTGACGAGGGATTCGTTGATGCAGAGTCTAGATGGAGCTTCGACAGGTAGGGTGTGCGAGACTTTGTTGCTTGACTTGTCACTTAAAAATTCTTGCTATTAATCTGAGGAAAACATAGTTTCTTGTATGACTGTGCAGGAACACATAACGAGGTGGGTGACGGAGGTGTAAAGAGATGGAATAGGGTGCCATATGGTGATGGGTGGAAACAGGGGTGGCTGTAGGCCTAACAAATAGATTCCAACCTTCAGATGCCCCTCCAAAATTGAATTTGGCTCACCCGAAGGTTCTATAGGATGTTTCCTGTAGAAATACAAAACTTCCTATAGAAATACAAAACTTCCTGTAGAAAGCCTAGAACTCCCTGTAAAAATCCCAGAATTTCCTGTAGAAGGTGGAATCTCGACCTGAATGTGATCAAATCCTAGGAAAGGCGAGTGGCCATGGAGGGAGTGTCTGTTAGGGATGTCCTGTAGCTTGGTACGGACCCCTATCCTCATTTTGCGCAACCCTCCTTACCTGCAATGTATTCCCTGCAACCTGCAATTATTTCACAGAGATTAGGCCTGTTTTTTTTTTTTTTTTTGGAGAGACAGCTGGGGCGCCTCCATGAGATTTTCACCCTCACTATCTGCCTTGGGTGCCTCGAAGAGGTTTTCACCCAAGGATATTTTTATTCCATTTTCTTATTTTTTCGAGACAGCTGGGGCGCCTCCATGAGGTTTTCACCCTCATTGTCTGCCCTGGGCGCCTCGAAGAGGTTTTCACCCGAGGATCTTTTTGTTCCTGTTTTTTTTTTTGATGATCATGGTGTGGGTGGAATAGAGGCAAGGCCCTGCTCCACTACTAGCACTGATTTGTCCAAAGTTTCAATGAGCTCCTGTCTCGAAAGGGGTTTTCTGTAGATTTTCAATCGATGCCCATTGACAAGCATGGGGATGGCTTCTTCATCAATGGTCCTGATAAGGACTGAACCATTGTCGTTGCATCTTTCCACTGTATATGGTCCTAACCATCTTGTCCTCAGCTTCCCTTTGAAATCTTTGTATCTTGAGTCATATAGCAGTGCCCAATCTCCTGGCTGGAATTGCTTTTCATTAAGGTGCCGGTCATGCCATATCTTCCTCTGGAGTTGAACTACTTCTGAGTGGAGGAGGGCCTGCATTCTCTGTTCATCTAATCCATTTATCTGCAGTAATCTTTCACGTTGAGCATGGCTGAGATCTAAGTCCAGCTGAGCTGCCACCCTCAATGTGTTGTACTCGAACTCTATGGACAACAAAGCTTTCTTCTCGTAGACCAGCTCATAAGGTGTGAAACCTGTTGTAGTTTTCCATTGGTGTTGTAGGCCCAGGTGGCCTCAACCAGGCGATCTGCCCAATCCTTTCTGCTGCTGTTCACCACCTTAGTCAAAATCTCTTCCAATGCTCTATTAGTGACTTCCACCTACCCATTTGCTTGTGGGTGATATGGGGTGGAAGTTCTTTGCTTGATCTTGTGATGAGCGAGCAGGTCTTCAATAAGGTTGGAGGTGAACTGGCTTCCTTAATCGATGACTAACTCTCTTGGGTAGCAAAAATTGTAGAAGATGTTTTCCCTTAAAAACTCAACCACTTTTTCTTTTGTCGCTGCCTTGATTGCCTTTGTTTCTGCCCACTTTGTTAGATAGTCAATGCACACAATGATGTAAGACCTTTGCTTTGAAGGGGGATTGATAGGACCCACAAAATCCATGCCCCACTTCTCAATTGGCTTGAAGGTCACTTGAGGTTGGAGGGGCATTTCATCCCTTGGAATCGGTTTCCCCATCCTCTGAAATCGGTCACACTAGCTGATGTATCTTCTGACATCTTGATGAAGAGTAGGCCAATAGTAGCCTGCCTGTAGAATTTTGAAGGTAGTCCTTTTTGCTGCAAAGTGGCCTCCACAGGGCCCATCGTGACAAGTTAGGAGGATGTCAAAGACTTCCTCCTCCCTAACACAACGCCTCAAGATCTGATCTGGACCGAGTTTAAACAGGTTGCCCCCGATCCAAGTGAATGGGGCACTCTTCCTCACAATTCTGCTCTTCTCCTTTGAGGATAGGTGCGGAGGGAACTGTGCTGAGACCAAGTAATTTGCTATATCAGCAAACCATGGAGAGAGTACCGAGATAACAAACAGGTAGTCATATTGCATCTGGTCATCCACTGTCCCTTCTTCACCTACAGGCAAATCCAATCTAGACAGGAAATCAGCAACAACATTTTCCTTACTTGGCTTGTCGACAATGGTCAAATGAAATTGCTGCAACAAAAGTAACCATCTAATGATACGAGCATTTACATCAGGCTTATTCATTAAATATCTAATCGCAGCATGATCAGTGTGTAAGAATGTTTGATAACCAGTGATGTAGTGTCTGAACTTGTTTAGGGAATGGACTACAACTAGGAATTGTTTCTCGGTTACAGTATAGTTCATTTCTGACTTGGATAGGTTTCTGCTGACAAAGTATATGGCATATGGTAGTTTCTCCTCAACTTGTCCTAAGGCTGCCCTTATGGCTCTGTTCGAAGCATCGGTGTGGATGTGGAAAGGTAGGGCCCAGTTTCGACCTCTCAAAATCGGGGTGGATACTAGCGTAACTTTCAACTCATCTTGAGTCCTTTGACAGTCATCGGTCCATTTAAACTCAACATCTTTCCTTAAGAGGCCAAAGAATGGCGAGGCTAGCTTACTGAAATCCTTAATGAATCTTCTATAATATCTTCCTAAGCCTAAAAAACTCCGAACATCTCTTACCTTTTGAGGAGGTGGAACCTTTTGGATGATAACAATCTTGTCAAGATCCACCTGTAATCCTTGCCGAGAAATTGTATGACCTAGCACAGTCCCTTCAGTCATTAGGAATTCACATTTTTCGAGACTGAGGGATAGGCTCATCTCAATACACTTAGTTAAAATTTTTCCCAGGTTAGTCAATGCTTCTTGGAAGTTGGACCCATAAGGAGTAAAGTCATCCATATAAATTTCCACCGAATCGTGAACCAGTTCAGCAAATATGCTCAATATTTCTCTCTGGAAAGTGGCAGGAGTGTTGCATAGCCCAAAGAGAAGGACTCGATAGGCAAAGGTACCCCATGGACAAGTGAAGGTGGTCTTATCTTGGTCTTCCGGGCTGATTTGGATCTGATTATACCCGCTGAACCCATTTAGGAAAGAGAAGAACTTCTTCCCTGCTAGTCCATCCAACACTTGATCTATGAAAGGCAAAGGGAAATGGTCCTTCTTGGTGGCTTTGTTAAATTCTTGGTAATCTACATAGATTCTCCACTTCCCATTTTTCTTGGGCACAAGCACCAGAGGTGAGACCCACTCACTGTTAGAGATGGGTAGATGAATCCAACATCCAATAACTTTTGCAATTCTTCTTTGACAATGTCTTTAAGGGATGGATTCATTCTCCTCTGAGGCTGCTTGACTGGTTTACAATCCTCTTTAATGTAAATGTGATGGGTACAAACCGAAGGGTGGACTCCTTTCATCTCCTTATAGCTCCAAGCGAAAGCATCCAAATGATTGTTCAATAAGCTACACAGCTCCTTCTTCTGGGAGGGAGATAAGGAGAAGCTGATCTTTAAGGTTCTTTCAGGGCCAAATTCCACATTCTTAACTCTAGGAGAGGTTGGATCAACCACACAAAGGTCCACTAAAGCACTGGCTTGGGTACCTTCCACCAACTCCTCTAATGATAGTGCACCGGGAGGTGGATTTTGAATCAAATTCTCAATCAAGTCATCCTCGGTTTGAGGGCCTCCCCTGGTGGCTTCTACTGTGCACAATGGTGCAGAGTAGACCTCGTCCTCATCTCCCTCTTCCAACCAGAGTGGTAAGTCATGTTCTAGCAGAGGTTGGGCAGGAAGGAATAGGACTAGCTGTTTGGACATAAGCCCATTCTTGATGGTCATGCTTCCAGCTCGACAACTGATGTAAGCATCCGCAGTAGCTAACCAAGGCCTTCCCAAAATGAGGGGGTATCCAGTGAGTTTTTCCTTCGGCTGAAGGACCAAGAAGTCCGCAGGGTACTCCCAAGAGTCAACAGAGACCAGGACAACTTCCATAATCCCTTCGGGAGTCACGGTGGAGCGGTCTGCTAACTGCAGTACTGTCGAGGTTTTCCTTAAGGAACTCTGAAGGTTGAGTTTAAGCATAGTGTCCCTGGTCATCACATTAATGGCAGCCCCTAGATCAATCAAGGTGTGGGGGATTATGGTGCCATTGATGTGGACATCAACTACAGGACTCCCAAGGTCCAAATATTTTGGACAGATTACTTGCCCCAACATTAGATCGGACAGTTGTCCTATGACATTGATAGTTGGGGCATCTCTCTTGCCCCTGCCTGGGTGCTTGAAACACTTCTCCTTGATCAATTTGTTGTATATTGGTACATCTTTTATGGCATGGAGAAGTGGTATTTTCACACACAACTGCCTAAGTTCTCCCAGAAGTTGAGTCTCCTCTGGGTTTGGTTGCGTGGTTATTGTTAATCGTTCAGGAAAGGGTGGAATGGCTTTGGGTTCACTTTCCTATTTTTCTTCCTCATCCTCCGGGGGAGGAAGTTGGCGGTCTGGAAGGACCTTCCCAGATCGCAGGTTGATCTCCTAGATCTCCACAACATAGATAGGGCATGTTGTCTCCCTAGTGTATACCTGCTGGGCCTCTTTGTTGTTGGGGTTTAGGTTCGGTTGAGTAGGCATCTGGGGTTGTCTTGGAGGAGCAGGAGGTAATGGTTGTGGTTGAGCAGGTGGTGGAGGCAGAATGGCAGGAAGAGAGTTGTATTGGGGCCTCCTCCCCGGCTGAGGTGCATTCCACTGAGGTTGCGGTTGGACATGTGAGGGAAACGAATGAGCAGTAGGTTGAGTATGGTATTGAGATGGATAAGACCACAGAGGAGGTGCGGACCAAGAAGGATGAGCTGGGAGACCCCAAGAAGGTATATGAGTAGACTGGTTGGGGCTATAATAAGCTTGGGATGTCCCTTGCATCCCCTGTTGGTAAGGTCTGGGCCCATGCGACCTAGAGTGTTTCAATGGCTGCCTCAGTCCCTTGGTACATGGCTTTAAATCCAGGTAAGGTTGGGCATTGGTTTGTGGAGTGGTCTTCCTCACAAAAAAAACATACCTCTATTGAGTGCAATGGACACTCGTTCTCAGGATGCTTCCTTGTACATATGGGACAAAAAATGGCCAAAGCCTTCTCAGCTTCCTCTTTCTTCTGTTGGATTCGGAAAGTATCCAGTTGCATGGAAATGGTCTGTCTCATCTCACTTTTGAGGTCTTCCATATGATTAGCAAACTCATGCTTGGAGAAGGTGGTACTAACTGAAAGTGGATTCCCCCTACCTCTTTTCTGGGCTGCCCTAGAATGGTTTCTAAACACAGTCTTTATGTCCTCATAAGGTAATTGGTAAATGTCTTCTCCAGCTAGCAAATGGAGGGTATTTAAAAGGTCTTCAAGAAATCCTCGAAGCAGAACCAGCTTCAGAGATTCAGGGTCAAGTGTGCACCTGGCCCGTTTATAACTAAGTTGGAACCTTTCCTCGTAGTCTTCTAAAGACTCATCACTTCCCATGGTCATCCGAAATATTTCTCCCTTTGTTTCCTTTGACCTACAGTAGTCCCGGTATTTTTTTTTAAAGGCTTGCTGCATCTGAGCCCAAGTGGTGATACTGTTTTCAGGTAACCCCATGAACCAGCGTAGTGCTGCATCTTTGAGGGTAGAAGGAAAGAGTTTCAACTTTTGCTCATCCTCGACATAGTCATAAGTTCGACAAAGGACAACAAACTCAAACAGGAATGTATCAAGGTCTTGAGTGGTCAACTCATGGAAGTGAGGTAAGGCTGAGGGACTTTTGTTCTTCATTTTCATGTCCCCATTGGTCTCTCGGATGGGAAAGGCACTTTCTATTCTCTCATCTCCTATACCGTTTCTGTGTTCAACCATGGTCTCAAGAGGGATGTTCTCTTGATCTTCTTTTGTTATAGGATCTTCGTATATCTCTGGAGGTTCACCTATAGGTTCTTCTGGATCACTGCCACCAAAGAAGAGAGAAGGGTGACTTAGTGATGTGGTGGGGGTGTTGGGTAAGAATTTACCAGTATTGTCTCTGTGCCTATGAGGCATGAAATGAAAGATTTTGGTTACTTTTGTTTTTTTTTCTTTGTTTGTACCTAGAAACTGAAATATATTGAATTGCAACTAACTATCTTGCTGAAATGAAAATGCAAAATTGAAATGAAAGCAGGAAAGGACTAATCTATTTTACTGAAATAAAATTGCAGAAACGAAATGCTAAGCTACGCTTGCAGGATTGCAATTGCGGAATTGAAATGCTAATCTACGCTTGCAGAATTGAAATGCCAGTCTAGGAAAGCACGAAATGTCTAGTCTATTTTTGTGGAAATGAAATAATCTACTTTACGCTTTCTGAAATAAAATATTTAGCAGACGGTTGTAGTAGAAAATAGAAGAAAAGTAGCAATCACCAATACTCTGACGCTTCCACGACAACGGTGCCAAAAAGATGGTGGGCTCCAGTATTGCAGCAATATTGTTGCAACTCCTGGGACTCCCTTCTTTACTTTTATCAACCCGGTAGTTCGTAACAAACTTGGAAGCGACGGTGCTGTATGCATAAGTACTAGTTCTTGCCGTGGCTGTCACTTGGTCAGCTGGCACAAGTCCACTAGGAGCTTAAGCCAACTTATATGAGCTCTTAGAAGAATCTTTTTAACTGATGGACGAAAGCTAACTCAAAGGAGGCTAATCTACTTTAAGAAAGAAACTGAAAAGCTGAAAGGAAATGTAAACCCTAGCAAACCCTAATTTTACCAGCTAGCCTT
>APFE030196698.1:99355-110485 GCA_000404065.3 Pinus taeda
CTTGGACTCTTTGTGAGGCTTCGACCTCCAGAGCACCAACTCTGTCTTGTCAAGGCACCAACCTTGAATTTTGTAGCGCCAACTCCCAGGACACCAATCCTTTCAGTTCTGAGGCACCAACCTCAAGGGCCCCAACCCTTTTCTATAAACTGTCTGAATCTGTTTGTTTGTAATTCTCTGCTCCCAACCCTGCTAGGCCTATGACTTACTTTTGTCCTCCTGTTCCTTCCATTTCTACCAGAGCTTAGACTTCCTTTATTTTCTTATAGTTTGCTAGTAACACTAAAATTTCCTTGTTCTCTGTTTTATATTCTTGATATCCCTGACCTTTGGCTTCCTTTCTCTGCTGGCTCTTCGGCTTCCTCAACGCTCGCTTGATCTTTCAGCTTCCTCTGCGCTCACTCTTCGGCTTCCTCTGTCTCTTCAAATCCATCAATACACATAGGACACGTTAATGTGGAAGAGGGTCCGAATTACAATAGTGTTGCATATTAAAAAATATCAGAGAGGCCCTTTTTAATATTCATACAATATACTTTAATTGTTCACGGAAACCATATAAGAGAGACTGTAGCCATATAGAGGTCCCACATGCCATGTCATCCTTTTATTGCAATCGCCACTTCCGGAGGTTTGCACATAACATAGCCAATTCCCAATTGCCAATGGAGCGGATGCAATATGGTATTAAACAATTATTAATAAGCCTATCAGGTCCATACCCTTATCGCAATCCCCGTATTTACATTCCTTTGTACACTACGATTAACGCAGAAGCGACATTTGATTAAGCCATGATATAATTGTGTAGTCGGGTCCGCAATTATATAGCAATCGACGGATTTCAATGTGGCAAAAACTTTAACAAGGCTTGCGATATTGCGACAAACACGATCTTACAATAGGGCATGTTATAACATTGCAGCAAGTCCGCATACGTATTGCAATCACCATTTTAATGTGGCAAGGCTTTAAAGAGGCTTGCGATATGGAAGATGCGATGTAAGTTTAAAGCGTATTACAATGGAATCCTCGGGCCTGTGTATTGTATCGCATCTATATTTTTATATATATATATACTCCTCCGTTCTTAACTTTGGTTAGTGCAGACTTGACCCATAACCCTTTATCCCCTTTAATTCTATTATAGCCCTCGTATAATGGGAATATACACAAACACACAGGAACTTGCATTTTCCGCTTTTCGATAGCCTTGGCGCGTTTATCTAATCTTACGTTTATCAGGGTCATTCTCCACAGTAGATTAACTCGCGCTAGATTCAATGGATATCAGAGATTTCGGGTGGACAAATAGCACGGAGAATACCTGCCCAATAAAGTGTTTTTCTCTCTCCACCCTCATGCTATGTGTCGCTCGGTTAATGGAATCAGGCGCTCTCCTCTAAATACCACTTACCACCTAGCGTCCGCCCGAAAACCACTACCACTATTACAAAGCTGCCTTTTGGAATATAACCACGTGCATTCACTCTTCATCCATCTTTTGATTTCTACTGATACTATATACTCCTCCGCTCTTTGGCATATATTACATGTGATACTCCCGATATGGCTCCTCCTCAATCTCCCGTTCTTACACTTATTTTTCTTTTCTGTGGCTTCCGATACCGCTCCAATACCTCTTCTCTGCTTTGATAGCTCTACTCTGATAGCTCCTATGACTTCCGATATTCTCTCCAATGGCTTGACTGTTTTGGCTTCCCTCTGGTTTCTCCTCATGGATTCTTGCTCGTGTTTCTTCACGGATCTGCTCTACTTCTCCTTGGCCTCACATCATTGTTTACTCATCTAGAATATTTCCATATTAACATCAATGACAATCTAGGTCAACAGCCTCACCGTGGCTCACTTGCCTCTCTGCAAATGCACTCATCAAATCTAGATTCCTTCCTTTGGGTTCACTGTCTCTGCCCCTCTCTCACTGCTCTGATCACACTGTCTCTCTCTCTGAAAACTAGCTACTACTACTTTAGAAGTCGATTTGCTCATGAAATCAAATTGGACAAGTGTCTTCTTCAACTGCCCATTGAATTCTTCTTATAATCCTTTGTTGGGACTCTGACGACCAAGATTAAATCTTAATCAATAACTAGGATTAACCTGAATTCGATCCATGTGAGTTTCTAGATCATTCACACTTTGAATTAATTAATTTTGATTAATTAACCATATTCCCTAAATTCAAACTTAGGAAATATTTAAAAACTGACTAATAATCTATTTAAGTCATTTCTAGGTGGAATTTACTGAAATGATTTATGGGTTTTGGAGATCTCCTATATTCTAGCCTCTCCACAAAATTTCGTGGCTAGAACACATCCGATGCTACAAAAACTAACATATAGATGTAGTGATTTAAGAACACTTCCTTGAGAAATGAGTATCAAAATATTTTAAAAGATATAATAATATGTTTACTCCTTATTTGTGCAAAAATGTGGGGAAAATTCCAAAACGAGGATATAGTGATTTCAACAGAGGACATCAATGCATAAATTCTGCATCCTGCTATTGCAAATGATGAAAACATAATAAGAAAAAATATAGGAAGTACTCTTTTAATTCTCGTTAGGTTCTTGATCTTCCTGCTAAATACTATAAGAGCTCTAAAACCCAGTACCATAAACACTCTTTTATAAAGAAACCTAATCTCAAAAGATGATCTACCCCAAGAAAATCCACTCTCTATTATAATTTCCATAAACCAGGACATTTGGCAAATAACTGTCCCTAGTAAATCGAAAACCATCACCTTTTTTCTCTTTTCACTGAAGACCTCAATCTAGAATGGTGGGATCATTGTTTTTTTTATTCTACTACTCCTCCACAATTTGATGATATCATCCTTCTTCCCACTGATGAAGATAATGATTCTTCTTCCAGTACTTCTAATTCAGATATTGAACACATTTGTAAATTCAGGCTTCTGTGATCCATAATGAATTAAGAAAAGTATTTAAGTATAAATCACATAAGAGAAATTTTTGGTCGATCGGTTTCGAACCAACAAGTGTGGTTTATCATCAGGCCCAGATGAAGAGGCAGAACATGAAAAAGGCTTAAATAGAGAGAAATCTAGAAAAGCCAGATCTGTTTTCAACTTGGAAACCCTTAATTTCACTTCACCCGATCACCAAATAGCTTGGACGATCTTCACCTTTGATCAGTCGATTATTCCTGTCTGTCCATCTTTTGACTTAGCCTCCACGATATAATCTCAGTCGTCCATCCTGTTAGTTAACCTTGTTTGCCCATCTACCTATGTACCCTCTTGCAATCCGATCCCAGCTGTTCATTTGCCTTTCACCCGCCTGATCCAACGGTCCTTATGTGTTGTTTCTCCCTTACATCCTCTTTGGACCAATTTTGATCTTCGACTGCTCTTCCGCTGAAACACAAACTTAGCTTAGTTTCCTTTTCTTACCCCTTAGTTTAGTTTTGATGCTTTTACTTCTGTAACTTAGATAATTAGTATTAGGTTAGTGTTGTTCTAGTAATTCTACTTAACATAGTTGTTTAATTGGTTAGCTAGGGTCTGGTGCGAGTTATCATTACAATTTGTTTCCTTCATTACTGCAGTAGAGTAGCTCCCCCTTACAATAAATTTGCTCTTATTCCATCAAAATAAAGCTTCGTATGACCCTATAGAAGTCTGGCTTGGAACCCCTGGGGTCTCTTTCTAGATGAGCAGTAACAATAGGCTGTACCTTCACTTGTAATTGTGCATATAGTACTGTCACCTCCAAGTTTGTACGAACCCCAGGTTGATAAGTAAAGATGGTAGCGCTGGGAGTTGCAGCATTCTTGCTGCAATACCTAGGCTCATTAGTAATCAAGATTCTTTTAAATCATTAGAAGGTTGGTTTGAGAAACCATAGTGGTCTATCCCCATCTTAGCAGTGATAAAGAGTGGACCCATCGCATCTTCTTTTGTATACAACATTGTCACCTCCAAGTTTGTACAAACCCCAAGTTGATAAAGTAAAGTTGGTATCCCCAGGAGTTGCAGCATTCTTGGTGCAATACTGGTGCTCATCAGGTGGATCAAGTGATTCGTATCAAATAATGTCAACAACATGCTAGGGGAATCCTAGGTTCACCGTCCAAATCATCAACATCTCCAATGTTAAGCATCATGGGCTCAGTTTTCTAGGATTTGGGGATTCCTTGTAGTGTCAAGAATTATATAAATCCCTTAATTAGTCTAATTCTCTATCCTAGGTAGGAAACACTACACCATCAAATCTGATCTCTCTCTCTGTCTCTGGTTTAGATAGTAAAACTTCTACTCCACTACTGAGGAGGTGGGGAAATCACCTATAACATTTTCTATTACTGCAATGTCAAAAATCTCACAAAATATCCTTATAATCAAGTACCAATCAATCCATAATTAGTTAACTCAAACCATAGAGGCATCATAGAAGACCATACTTAATGTTAGATACACAAACAATACTTCACACAATGATCAACATCAAGTATCTAACTAGACCAAGCGTCATGTTGGTGTTCCCTCGCTTATATTTCTGATGGATAGTGGGATAACCCTATTATGTGTTTCTAATCCTCAAGGGGAAGTTGTAGGTCCTAGTCCAATGAATTAGTCCATGTGTACAAGTGTAGATGGTGGTAATGTATTAGAAAAGACTTCAAGGCTAGGTGCCATAGCCAAGTGACCAAATAATGGTGGCCCAACATCTAAAGTGTATATATGTAAGTAGGGACTAGTCATGGAGGCACTAGTTACCCCTTTTCTTAAAATTCTATTTGCACAGCTCTAGTACACCATTTACTTCTTTATAATAATACTTTGATATGGTTGGATAGTTTACAAGCTCGGTTTTTCAATTGATAGATTTAAATTTGTTACATTTAGAAGTGAGAATGAACAATTAAATTAATGGGTGTTATTAAGTGATTATGGGAAAAATAATAATAAAAAATAAAAATCCCTTTATATTATTGAGTAGGAAAGAGATGATAAGGGGAGATTCATGGTATTTTTATGACCCATGGTATTGAATTGTCCTATTATGATGATGCAAGTTAGAAAAGGAGTTTTGTAGCTCATTTTTGAACCTAAATTGGTTATTATATTTCATACTTCGTTTGAGAACTCTCAGAGCTTAGTTGTAAGGATGAGAGCCTGGTTAAGGATTTTTATTTAGTCCTAAAATCAACCACCCAATATGGTTAAGGTGAGGGATCATTCATATTTTTGATTAGTACTTAACATTGAAGCTCAAGTTTCATCTTTGGAGGAGGTCAAATCCTTCTTTTGTGAAAATACATAGTTTGTTATAGTGCCTGAGTTTATTTGTGGAGATGTTAAATTACCCTAGCAAGTTATTTTATTTGTGGATATGTTGTGTTATTGAAACAACTGCGTTTATTTATGGAAAGGCAAAGCTTATTAAAAAAATGATTTTATTTATATAGAATTTGAGTTTGTCTAGTGGGGAGTGATTTTCTATAGAAGGAATAAGCTACTTTATGAAGGATGTAATTATTGTGCATAAATTTTTTTAGCATTATTCCTATTAGCCACTCTTATAGTCAAAACATGCCAAATTTCGTATTTACTCATAATTTTCAAATTTTGTATTAATGGGATGATTGCCATGTATTTGTATTCTCCAAATTAATAAATAAATTAATTGAGATATCGTTGTTGATAGTTTGAGTAAGGGTTTCATATTTGGAAGCATGCAAATGTTTGAGTAAATGTCTCTACCATCAATGTTCTTTTCTTTGAATAAAAAGTGTTTGAAGTAACATTTTCATGAAAAGTGTTTATGAAGAAAATGTATGAAAGAGAATTTTGAGAATTACTACAAGATTCATTCACAAGTTTTAGTTAGTGACATTAAGGGCCAAGATCATGTACTTTAACATAATGAAACCTTTCAATCTCCTGGAAACAACAAAAATATGCACTTTTGAATTGAAATGAATATTATAGTAGCAACAATGCCTAAGGATGGCTCATAGATGCGTTGGATTGTTAGTGTGTCTATGAGAGTAAGAGGGGAGATCCATGTGATGTAATGAAAAGCATAAGGCATGTCCCACTGGAAGGTGGATCCAATGATTTTAAGACCCTAGGGAAATTTTTGATACGTGAATGTACCTTAAGGGAAAATTTAAGCCATTTATATTGATCTTCTGATTTTATTTCAATCTAATTATAGCTAAGAAAAGCATCCATGAATGAGAATATCTCACTACTAGTGAATCATTAATGATTAGGTCAATCAATGGGGTTGGATAGTTATCTTTTGGTAATTCCTTATTGAGGTCCTTTAGATGAAAAAAACATGAATTGTACCATTTTTTGTGTGACAAGAACGATGGTGGAAACCTATTCCATCAAGGAAAATAGACATATGAACTAATATTTAAGTAATTTTTCAACATTGCCCTAAGGATATCAACTTTGTGAGGGTTTATTGGGTGAAGACCTTTCTCTAGTAGATTATTTCTTTCATAAGTGAGGATTCCATGCCCTACTATATGGCTATCAATGATACAAATATATTCATAAGTACAAGTGAATACATCTTATAATTATATGAAAATAGTAATACATGTAGAAATATTATTTGGAGCGAAATTCACTATAATCATGATGTTTTCTATGACCCCAGGTTTACAAAAATATCAATGGGTATGATTTAAAAGATACTCAATACATTTTCTTTATGTAACACATCATGTTCCATGATAGGATGATGCACCCAATTAGAATTTTAAAATCAGACAAGGAAGTGGAAGTCATCATTCATATGTTAAGAACAAGGGAAGAATCACTACTAATTATTGGGCGAACATTTGATGGATCTTTGTCTCTTTATGATGAAAATTGATAGCTATAATGACAAAAAGATATTTCACAAAACATCATTTATTTTACACTCATATTTTTGACATCTCCTTAATAGTTGAAATTGTGATGATAATCATCATCACAATTCCTACAACAAGACAACTTGTTTATGCCATCAAAACTAGCATCGAGAGACCAACATTAATTTGATATAGTTGTGACCTTCAAGCATTACAAAGGTTGTCACAAGGCACATCTTAAATCTGATTGACAAAAACTTGTTTTTGATTGTCATGCGATTTTTAGGCATGGGAAAAGGTTGTCACAACACTGATGATCCCAACAATTATACAAAGTATGCTATGATGAGCACGTCATAGTTGTGAAATTTAGGTTGTGGGAACTCCCATCACACGACTAATGATCAAACTAATTTTGCAAAGTATGTAGCAATGGGTATGCCATAATTTTTATGTTTAGGTCATAGGAATCCACGGTTGCAAGACTAATGATCCCATTGATTGTACAAAGTATGTTGTGATGACCGTACCATAGTTGCAATGTTTAGGTCATGATAAATATCATCACAAGATCCACAATACCACAAATATTACAATATACGTTGTGGTGGTCATGTTGTAGTTGTAACGTTTAAGTCGTGGGAAACAACATTTAAAGATGGATGATCCCACTAATTTTACAAAGCACATTGCGATGTTTAACTCATGGTTGCGACATTGTGGCCATGAAAAATCTCATCGCGAGACTAATGAACCCACTAATTTTACAAAATACATTGTAACGCACATGCCATAGTTGTGATGTTTTGGTTGTGGGAAATTTCGTCACAATATCAATGGCCCTAGAAATTTAATAAAATGTGTTGCGATGGTTAGACCAGTGTCACAATACTAATGGAGTTGGAAATTAAAGAAAAAAATCATTGGTTCATAACACCATCACCATCTTTTTATGTCCTTTGATCATCATTAATGGGTATTTGAGGGGTCCTTCGTGTCCTCGATGTGTGTGAATCTAGAAACAATTGTAGCTCTTATGTGATAAGGGAGAATAATACTTCAAGCAATTTGAAAAAAATAGAAATACATCATTGAGACATGGAAAGAATGGCATTCCTCTTCAAACAAGAACCAAAATTTGAACAGAATGTGGTGGTTTCTTCCAAGGTTCTTTCTATAGAATGTGTTGAAACAATGAAACAAAATTATCTAAGAAACCAATATACAGAGAAATAAGAGTTATGGATGGATTTGAATGAAACACGTGAAATCATCCATGCATTTAGCTAGAAGGATGACACAAACAAAAGGTATGGAGAGAGAAGGTTAAATCTTGAAGGATTTAATATGTAGATACGAAGGTGAATTATAAATATTAAACTCAATTTTTCTAATGATGTCTTATTACCACATGCTCTAGTTGACCCCCAAGTTAAATGGATCACCAATTTATTCCCTACTACCAATTATCCATTGTCCTCTAATGCTAGGAGAGATTCCTTCCTAGCATCACTTTATCTATGGTATATCCTTCAAAAATTCATGGAAGCATTGAAATACTACCATAGATACCTCTCCAAGGGAGCAATCATCCTAGGCCATTCCCAAAGAGGTGTTGGAAGATAAGCTCTAAAAGTGGACATTGAAATTTTTGGCTACAAGGAACAAAGTGATTGTTCTTTTTATTTACAATCAATTCCTAGTTTTCATTTTTAATTATAATGAGAAACCTAAAATAATTATGGTTTTTCTTAAGGCTCTTATACATCTATGCTTTCTTTTGTACTCTTGGAAGATTAAATTTTCAACTTTGTACTCCGAAATTATGCACCCAACCTTGTTCCTACACTGTTAACTAAATATCAACTTCACCTTACCTCAAGGATTCCCATAAGATCCAGTCAGGATTCTCAGTTATGAACATATTTGGGGCTATTTAACAACACTCAATAAAATTCTACGTCAAACTATGGATGGAATTAGAAATTCTCACACATATTTCCCATTTAATAGACACAAATTTCATTAATTCATCCACTTCTTGGCATGCTATATGGATACAAAAATTTCAAAAAGAAAAGGAAATATACAAAAAATCCATATGAAATTTACATGTTTAACAATGGATTTCATGCCAAATTATTCCTACACTCCAATCCATGAGGAATCATATGCTATTTTCTGCACAAAATTTTAAGAATTACTGATCTTTCTTACAACAGTTTTCCAATAAATCGATTGCATGCGAATGGGAATGATTCAAATCAAAACTATAGATATCCAACCTTGATATTGACATAGGTGAAACGGGTAAACCAAAAGGACTATGATAGACCTTTGGTTTTCATGCTAGTGTGTGTTTCCACATATGGCCCATGTCTTCTAACATAAGCATGTGGTCAAATGTGGTAACATGTTGCTAGATTGATACATGACATATGTTAGAAATTTATTGAAGGAATATATAAAAAATATTTTTTGAAAACCTTTTCTTGTAACATAGTGCCAAACCCATGGTCACTAGTTAATATAAACCAATATTGAAACTTGAAAATTTGAACCATAAGAATTGTCTAGATGGGCCTTAGCCTTCTGTTTAATATGGAATACATATTCTCTAGAAATATATTAAAGGAATTTACATTAATTACATCACAAGGTCATCATAGCTCAACCTACATTCCTTAAAATTGATTAAAATAAACAAGTTATTACAATATAGGTATAATCTAATTGATTATATGACAATGGAAAAAATTGCAAGGTTATATCAAGGATATTATGTATCAAGTAAATATGTCTATGAGAGAATTGACAAGTATGAACTCATTAATTCAATGGAAATATACCTAGTAAGCTTTGGGCCACTTGCCTCCCAAAATTCATATAACTAATTTGCCATCAGATAATCAACTTGCCAAGACTTATCTTGTAAAAGCAAGCATAGTTTTTGTAAGGAACCTGTTTATGACTATATACATTTTTTTATTTATTTTTAATAGCTTGATTATTCAGCAAATACGACCAGAAAAGAAATGCATTGAGATTTCAATTTATTCAACACACACATTGCTGACACTCATTTTAGGAAACATATCATAACATTTACATACTTTTAACTAAGATCAATTAGTAATGAAATACATATGTACCGCTCACTAGAAGGCGAGACTCCGCTTGCTCTGTTGTTACTGGTATTCCCTTGTTGCCTGTCACTTTTGCGAGTGAATGATGACACACTTGATCCGAATGCGAAGACCCACCGGTTAACCTCCTAGCCTACTCCTTGGGTACTCTTCTTCCCTGCGGACCCCCGAGCTGCAATGGGGTTGTACAATGGAGGAAAGCTCTAGCTGGCAGAGGAGAGCACACCTTGGCTCAAGAGTCCCCTCTATAAAAATCCTCTACCTCACCAAACTCACTATAGCTTCGTAATCACGGCTCTGACATCATATCATCCATCCAACAATAGGGTTCCAAAAAGTCCTCTCTCCCATGGCTTGCCCCTTCTTTTATAAGAGTCCTCATAGATGACACTTGGCATGTCATGCATATAATATATATATATATATATATTATATATATATATATATATATATTTATTTATTTATTTATTTAATTTAATAGCTTGATTATTCACCTACCCATGTGTCACTCTCTCATCAAGGATCACCCAAAATTATTTACTTAACTTTTTATTTAAAACTAATATTTTCCTCACCTCACAAGTTTCCTATTTCTTCTCCTAGTTGTCTCTTTATTCCCCCCATTTTATTCCTTAAATTGTGTTTATTACTTGAAGTCAATTAAGGAGTCAAGATTTTATCCCCAATCTACTCCCTAATTTAACTCAGGTTATCTCTTAGTTGGATATTCTTATGTTGGTTGATACCACATGGAGCTTCTCTACATTTCTCTAAATTTAATTTATTATTCTTATTTTAATTCACCTTCCTCTTTTCTTAATTAGGTTTAATTAGTTTAAGATTAATCTTTATCCTTACAATTATGTTCATCTTTCCCTTTTTTACCTAATTAAACCACCTAATCTACCTAGTATTTTTCAATATGGGAAGGGTAGAGTTTTTAAGGTACTCTATTTTATTTCTTCCTATGATCCTCCTTATTCCAAGTTTTATTTTTGATTTAATTACCTTGGTTTCTAATCATCATTTTCCCTTGGTGTAACTCCCTAGTTTTCATTTCTTACTTATATTTATTTATTATCATTTATTTTTAATGATTCCAAGGGTGCCAAGT